>UESW01003875.1:960993-1180813 GCA_900491605.1 Calamus simplicifolius
ATGTATACATGTATACATGTATACATGTATACATATGTATACATATGTATACATGTATACATGTATACATATGTATACATGTATACATGTATACATGTATACATGTATACATATGTATATATGTGTACATGTATACATATATACACACCTACGTATATATGTACTACATACACATATACAAGATCGACTATGAAGTCCCAAGTCTTGGCAGACATTCTAATCGAGTGCACCTAGGCCAAGGTGCAGCCGGAAGAGCTCTCAACTTGGCGCCATCGGGCACCCCTTTCGAGGTGATGGAGGAGGAATGGACCCTTCATGTAGATGGTGCATCGAACTCCCATCGAAGTGGAGTGGGCCTCATACTCACTAGTCCCGAGGGAACGATGGTGGAGTATGATGCCCTTCGGTTCCTCTTCCCCGCTACCAACAACCAAGCTAAGTACAAGGCATCGCTAGCCGAAATAAGACTTGCTCAGGAGCTCAAAGCAGAGTACCTCAGAGCCTTCACTGACTCCCAACTCATCTCCGGCCAGATCGCTGGGGAGTACGAAGCTCGGGACACAACCATGTCCTGAGTAAGGTCCAATCACAAGCCTCACTTTTCACTCGCTTCAATGTCAGCTATATCCCTAGGGGTGAGAAGGCCAGAGCCGATGTGCTATCCCATCTAGCCACCTCAGCCGACGGGGCCCTAGGGAGGACATATATGGTGCACTTGGAGACCCCAAACATCGATGCCGTGGAGGAGGTCCTACCAATCGACCAAGAGCTCGCATGGGAAGAGGCTTATATCTAGTACCTCACCGATGGCACTCTCCCCGAGGACCTTGCGGAGGCCAAATTGCTTAGGCGGCAAGCCCCCAAGTTTTTGATATTAGACGGGCGGCTATTCTGAAGGTCCTTCTCTTATCCACTTCTTAAATGTGTTGGCCATGCGGACGCTGACTACATCCTTCGTGAGATCCACGAGAGCATCTGCGGGAACCATCCGGGATGCAAAGCATTGCTGGCGTACAAGGCTCTGCGCCAAAGGTACTACTAGCCCACAATGAAGGAGGATGCGCTGAGCTGGTCCAAAGGTGCAATAGATGTCAGTGACACGCCAACATCCAGCGATGGCCGACCTCCTAGCTAAGCTCTTTTTCGGTCTCATGGCCCTTCACCCAATAGGGAATAGACATCCTAGGACCATTCCCCTCGGCCTTCGGCCAGCGAAGATTTCTACTCATCGCCATCAACCATTTCACCAAGTGGATGGAGGCCGAGGCACTAGCAAAGATCACTAAGAGCAAGGTGAGGTCTTTCTTCTGGAAGTCCGTTATCTACCAGTTTGGGTTATCCCACACCCTCATTACCGATAATGGCCGGCAGTTTGACAATGCCCCCTTTAGAGAATTCTGTGCTGAGTTGGGCATTTGCCAACGGATTACCTTGGTCGGTCATCCACAAATAAATGGAGCGGCCGAGGTAACAAACCGTACCATCCTTTAGAGGCTCAGAACATGACTGGATGACTTCAAGGAAAGGTGGGTGGAAGAGCTCACCAACGTGCTATGAGCCTATCACACGACACCCCGCACTCCCACTGGAGAGACCCCCTTTTGTCTCGTGTTCGCCTCTGAGGCTATCATCCTCGTGAAGGTTGGAATCCCAAGTCCTTGGATGGAGTCGTATGACGAGGAGGACAACCCAAGCTGATTGCGGGCCAACCTTGATCTTGTCGAGGAGGTACGTAACAAGGCACGACTCAGAATGGCAGCTTATCGCCAGAGGGCCATCAAGTACTACAATGCTCGTGTTCCCTCCAAGGTATTCCTCCCGGGGGACTTGGTCCTTAGATGAGTCGAGGTCTCGAAACCGATGGAAGGAGGCAAGCTGTCTCCCAACTTGGAGGGACCCTACCGGATCACGGAGACTCTACATCGCGGAGCATACCGAATCAAAGGACTCGATGGAACTCCACTCCCACGATGATGTTTGCAACCAGCTAATGTTAGGTTTAAGTACCTCATCCTTTTAGCTTATTGAAATAAAGATAGCCTTGAATATATCATCTCCCTTCGATTAACAAAGATGTATTCAAGTATCTCATCCTTTTAGCCAAAGCCTAACCCGGTCGGCACTTAAAGTCCAAAGCCAGCTCGGCACCAAAGCCTGACCCCGTTCGACACTTAAAGCCCGAGGCTAGCTCGGCACCAAAACCCAACCCCAGTTGCCACTTAAAGCTCAAGGCTAGCTCGGCACCAAAGTCTGACCCTGTTTGACACTTAAAGCCCGAGGCTAGCTCGGCACCAAAGCCCAACCTCGATCGGTACTTAAAGCCCAAGGCCAACTCGGCACCAAAGCCCGACCCTGATCGGACTTAAAGCCCGAGGCCAGCTTGGCACCAAAGCCTGACCTAGATTGATGCCAAGATCCAGAGTCAACTTAGCCTCGGGAAACT
The DNA here is from genome assembly GCA_900491605.1 of Calamus simplicifolius. Classification (NCBI taxonomy): domain Eukaryota; kingdom Viridiplantae; phylum Streptophyta; class Magnoliopsida; order Arecales; family Arecaceae; genus Calamus; species Calamus simplicifolius. Next base: position 963,437 of record UESW01003875.1, read on the forward strand.
GACACCTGCACCAAAACAAAGCCCAGCCTCTTGGTCGGCCCCAACGCTTGCCTTGAAGTCTACTTCAGCCATAGGCCGAGCCGTTACTTCGGGCTCACTCAACCTCACAAGGAATAATGAGCTAGCAAAGCTAGGTACCCAAAAAAGACCTAAAGATCGACACTTAATGAAATATCTTACTTTTCATTATTGGTCGAAAGGTTCACAAAATGCCTACTCAAGTCAAACTTTAGTACAAGAAAAAAAAATAAAAAAGAAAAAGTACAAGATGTTTAGGCCTCGGTCGGCACTGACCCATCGTCGACTGGTCCTGGTGGCGTAGCTGACCCTTCCGACACCTCATCCGGCTCAATGTTTTTTATCCCATGAGGCCGAGGACTCGGCCAACCTTCTCCTTGCCATCCTGGAAACCGAGGTGGTAGGCGCTAGTGAAAGCCTCGGCCAGCTCATCCTCAAAGGCCGCAGACCTTCGAAAGTCATCCACTGTGTTGGCTACCCTCTCCTCAGCAGCGATGGCCCTCTCCTCGGCAGCGATGGCCCTCTCTTCCATCGCTCGAGCTGTTGCCTCCCTTTCGGCCACACTGGCATCAGCTAAACGGGCATACTTGATGCAGGATCGATTCGTATGCAGGTAAATTTTATATGATTAATGATTGCAGTTGATTAGTCTTCCAAAGTAATAGCCTAAGAGGGATTCAGAAAAACTCATAGTAACTCCGCACGCGAAACAGTTCCACAAAAAAATAAAGAAGAAATACCACCGAGGTTAAGAAGCTTCGGTAGGGTTTGCTCTCCTTCAATAAAGTTACTAGTAGATTAGTCGGGGTATACCTGGCATGAGGGAAAGATCTAAGTGCTGAAGGGGTCGCTTCGCCTGATGGATGCGCCCTACATGACTAAGCCTCGAGCCCACAAATCTGCGGCCAAGTATCCGCTGACCTACATAACGATCACCTTGAATCCTAGATTCATGGTTACTGAGAGATCTGCAAGATCACCATACAATGGCTAATAAGAAAAGAAAAAAATCAGAATAAAGATAAAGAGATAAAGAAGAAGTGGAGAAGGAGGTGGAGGCGGCCGAGGGTCCTTGGACGTCCCCTGGATAGGGCAAGGCGGCTGCTAGGGCTCTTAGGCGGTTGCTTGGAGGGATGCAAGGGGTGGCTAGGGTTTGGGGCATCCACTGGTGGATGGCAAGAAGGCGGCTAGGGTTTAAGGTTGGGAGGTTTGGATGCAGGCATACATAGGAGCAAGAACACAAGAACACAAAAGAAAATATGACTCAAAATAACTGATTGATTATATTGATTGATTGAAAGGTTTGATATTTTTTCATACAAGAGGGTCTCTTTTATAGGATAAGAGACTTGGGGCCAAATAAATACAAATATGAAAATAAAAAGAGGTGCCCTTTTTTATGAAAGAAAATTCAAAACAATTCCAAAATTGGCACCCACTTTCATTCTAAAATATGGATTAAGTGGCGCCGTTTGAATTTGAATATATGAAAGAAAATTTAAAATTTAATAATTTGGGGTGGCCATATTGGGTGTCCTTCACTTGCTTCTTTGGGTTGAATTTAGGGTTAAAATTTTTAAAAGACCTGGGCAGCAATATGGGCATCCTTCACTGCTGCAATTCAGGACTAAAAATTCAAATCTGGGCAGCATGCATTTGAGCGTCCCTTCACTGCTTCTATGTGTAGGCCTTGTCTTCTTCTTCCATACTGGTGTCTCTCTTGTAAACTAAATAAACTTACTACATGACTCATATTAAATAAATTAAACTATATAGATTCAAATTAAAATAAACTGAACTGGATGTGACTCAAATTAAAATAAACTAAACCTAATTTTTCAACTCAAGACTTAAATCAAAACTAATCAGATATCCACAAAGGGTTAAGAATCCTCTTCCTGATCTTGGTGCTCGCACCAATTCTCCTAGGATGAGAAGAACTCGACTCCATCGAGTATGGGTCGTTCTGGCTCTGGTATTTTTCTAGTAGGTCTGGGTTGAGGCATTGCAAGTCCTCTCGAGTAATCCATGAACCATCAGATTCGGGGCGACCCTACCATCGGACCAGGTGGTGTTGATAACCACGGTTCTGGGTCGTAATGGCTTGATCATCTAGGATATGCTCGATCTGCTCTCCTCACTCAAGCAAAATTGGTGGTGGACACTCTTTGGTAGGTTTGCATATGAAAGGAGGGTTAGGTCCAAAGTAATCACTAGGAATCGCTGTCGATTCCTTATACTCTACTAGATCTGCAATATTGAAGGTTGAACTAATGCTCCAATTCGAGGGCAGATATAGCACATAGGCATTGGATCCTACCTTCTCTATCACTTTAAAGGGGCTAGCTTCGTGAGCATAAAGTTTTTTAATAGTCCCTGATGGAAATCGTTCAGGCCTAAGCCTAACCATGACAGAATCTCCTACACTGAACTCTTTGGCTCTTCTTTGGGAGTTAGCCAGTCTTTTATAAGTTTTATTACTTAGATTTATTTTATGGCTAATGTCCTTATGTAAGTCTCTGATATACTATGCAAATGCTTGTGCGGACTCTGAGACTCATGTGTGGAGGAGTAAAGGAATTAAATTAAGTGAACGATTAGGCTTCTACCCATGGACTATCTCAAATGGACTCTTACCCGTAGACCTATTCACTGAGCTATTGTAGGCGAACTCTGCATGAGGTTGCAATAAATCCCATGTCCCTAGGTGTTTACCTACAAGGCACCTAAGAAGGTTTTCTAAACTATGGTTCACCACTTCAGTTTGTCCATCCGTTTGGGGGTAAAAGGCTATAGAAAAATTATGTTTGGTTCCTAACAGATGCCATAGCATTTTTCAAAAGTAGTTGGTGAACCTAACATCCCTATCAGAAACAATGGTCTTGGGTAGGCCATGGAGATTTTGACCACACTGTCTAAGAAAAGTCGGGCTACTCTTGATGCGTCAAAGGTTTGCGAACAAGAGATGAAGTGTGCCATCTTAGAGAACCTATCGACCACTACAAAGATGGAGTCGTGCTTCTTCTGAGTCTTAGGTAATCCTAGAATAAAGTCCATATTAAGGTCTTACCAAGGATGATCAAGCACTGGCAAAGGAGTATATAGATCGGTGTTCTGCTTCTGCTATTTTATAATGACACAAGTTTGACATCGAGCTACTATCAGGGCAACGAGCCTTATTAATCCTGGCTAGTAAAATTGGTCCTCTATCGCTAGGATAGTCTTATCTCTTCCAAAATGACCAGCTAATCCCCCAGCGTGAGTTTCTCAGACTAGGAACTCTCTAAGTGACATCCTAGGGATACAAAGTCTATTGCCCCTAAAAAGGTAACCATCCTAGATGGTATAATCTCCACTGGTACTGAATAGTCCTAACCGAAGGGTCTTATGAATTTTACCAAAGTCAGGGCAGGTTCATACTCATCTTTTATCCGGTTGAATCCTATAACTTTGGTGCTAGCAGTACTTAACAACAAAGACTTACGGCTTAGGGCATCTGCTATCTTTTTTTCTACTCCGGCTCGATGTTTTAGGACAAAAGTGTATGCATGAATGTATTCAACCCATTTTCCATGCCTAGAATTAAGCTTCGTTTAGGAGTTCAAAAATTAGAGTGCCTTATGATCAAAAAATAAAACAAACTCCTGTGGCAGTAAGTAATGTCTCCAATACTTAAGGGCCTATACTACTGCATAGAATTCTTTATCATAGGTAAAATATCTAAGTTTAGCTTAATTTAGTTTTTCACTAAAGAAAGCTTTGGGATGATTTTCTTGGCTTAACACTCCACCTATACCTACTCTTGACGGATCGCACACAATCTCAAACACCTTAGAAAAGTCTGGAAGTCTAAGTATGGGTGCATGAGTCATCCTATCCTTAAACTCTAGGAAGGCCTTATTAGCTGACTTAGTCCACTCAAAATTGCCCTTCCTAATACAATCAGTGATGGGTGCAACGATGGTGCTAAATCTCGTAATGAATCTCCTATAAATGGTTGCTAGGCCATGGAAGCTGTGGACATCATGGACATTCATGGGTACTGGCCATTCTATGATCGACCTAACCTTTTCAGGATCTACTGAGACACCTTCTGGGGTTACCATAAAACCTAGAAAGATAACCCTATGCGTCATGAAATCACACTTCTTAAGGTTTGCATAAAGGATATTCTCTCTAAGGGTCTAATAGATTAATCTGAGATGGTCAAGATGGTCCTCTTTGGTCTTGCTATAAATTAATATATCATCAAAATAGACCACTAAGAATTTTTTTATATACTCTTTCAGGACCTGAGTCATGATTCTCATGAATGTACTAGGTACGTTTGAAATCCCAAAAGGCATCACGGCCCATTCAAACAGACCATCTCTAGTCTTAAATGCAGTCTTATACTCATCCCTAGTCTAATTCTAACCTGATGATAACCACTCTTAAGGTCTATCTTGGAAAAGATGATGGCACCCGCCATCATGTCTAACATGTCATATAATCTGGGGATAGGGAACCTATATTTGATAGTGATTTTGTTAATGGCCCTACTATCCACGCACATTCTCTAGGTACCATTCTTCTTAGGGGTTAAGAGTATAGGAATTGCACAAGGGCTTAAGCTCTCCCTAATGAATCCTTTCCTAAGTAATTCTTTCACTTGTTTCTGTAGTTCTTGATGCTTAGTGGGGTTCATCCTATAATGAGGAAGGTTTGGGAGGGTGGATCTTGGGATCAGGTTGATAGAGATATAGACTAAAAGATATGTTTTATGTTATGTCTTTACATTTTAATGAGAATTCATTTTGAGCAATGTGTGCCATTTACTATATATGTGCATGTGTCTAGTATGTACAAAGAGTATTTGATCTAGTGTGTAGAGTACGGCTTACACACAGAAGACTAGATCATCGGTTCTTTTGGAATGCAAGTTTATTGTTCACAGTTTTAGATGGAATTGGACACACCATCAGTAGAACTGTAGCACAAATTTTTAGTAGGTCTGTCTTGACTACGGAGAATGGTTTATTCTAACTATTTGTGCTAGTACACTTTGTGTGTATTGAACATGACCCAATTGAGTTAATTATTTTATACTAACTTTATAAAATAATTTAAAACTCATGAATATTATGATTACTTATGCTCTTAATCCGAATTCTATTTCTAGACATGTGTATGTAGTGATTATTGCTTTGATTACACATAGAGTGAGATTCTATATGAGTCAATAAACTCAGTGGGTTGGGCAATAACGTTATATATGGGTGAATATTAATAGTTGAAGGAATCCACGTCCTGTTAATTTGGATTGATGATATCCCTTTGAGAAAGCTTATAAGTTTTGATTGTATCAAATCTTGCAAGTGGATTTTGAATCCGATACATCAAATAAGTTAAGTGGATAAGTCTCAAGGATAATAACAGCCAATTAAATTATATTATCAGTATTAAATTTAATTGGTGGATATCTGTAATCTTAACGTGGGGAGATAATAAGTATTTAATATTAAGGCTCGAAAATATAAATTCGAATATGATTAGGAGTACAATTATAATTCTTTAGTGGAATGAATTGTAATTTACATAATTGAATCCTAACCCGGGGTAGGATTGGGAGATTTAATTACGTGGGAAGTCCTTTTCATATTTGCCTATTGGTCCCTGTTGTAGCCCTATAAATACCCTCTCAGTTGGTTGCTAGGGTTAATATTTTTGAGAAAAAAGAAAAACAAGAAACCCTAGGTCGGCCGAGAGATCCCACCATCTTGTGAGAGAAGGAAGGTATTTTTGGGAATACGGCGGAAGGCTAAAAGGTTGAGGTCGAGCAATCGAATCAAAGTGTTCCAAAGTTCAAATCTAAAGGTATGATCTTATACTCATAGATTAGAATGGAAAAAGTTTTTTTTTTGTATTACTCATATACGCTATAGCCGTGTTCTTGGGGGTATTCCGCGCTCCCCAACAGTGGTATCAGAGCCATGGCTGATACTATATATGAATAATATGGCCATGTTCTCCATTAATCGGAATATGCATGCGTGGGATGGATCGTGCTTGCTGCTAATGTTGTTTTGCAGGTTTCTATCCTGTTATTATGGTCACATAAATGTATGTGTTTTGATTTAATATTGCTTAGATCTGTTTTGTGAACTTCGGTTTAAGGAGGCATAGGATCATTGTAATATTTCATAGCATGTATGCTCCGGTTTTTTAAGAGCTTTGTGATTGTAAATACGTAGCATGTGAACTCCTATATGGAGGCATAGGATTTTTGTAATCTGGTGCGGCTCTATGGAGGAAGAAGACCTGCTGCACGTTGCAGGATATGATTCTAAGGAAAATCGGATGAAGATAGGATTCTAAGGAGAATCCGTTGCATGATAGGATTCTAAGGAGAATCCATTGCATGATAGGATTCTAAGCAGAATCCGTTGCATGATAGGATTCTAAGCAGAATCCGTTGCAAATAGGATTCTAAGGAGAATTCGTTGCAGATCATGATTCTAAGGAAAATCCCCGCTGGGGGCCAACCCCCAGACCCCCGTATGCGAAGCAGCAAATCGTCGAGCAAAGTAGCAATCATGGTGCAACAGGGATCTTCATCTGCGTGGAAAATTTTGACCATAATAACAGGGATTTTATTTATCTTGTTTATATTGGTTATGTTGCATACTTGCTTGATTGTTTATCCTTTTGTTCTTATGTCTATAACTAGGAGAACATGGTTAATTGGATAATCACTTGCTGTTTGTGTTTTGAATTTATAAGATAATCAAACACAAGTTTTATAACCCTCAAAATATTGTTTAAATAACTAAGTGGGAGAGGGAATTAATCACATTTAAATCCCATGGTCCCATCACTTGTTTATTGGTGAGGTAGTTAATTTCACATGTTAGCATTAGTGCTTTCCTCCCCATAGGATGAAATTGATTGCCAGCTTACCAAGAATAATCCCTAGTAGTTGTTAATGTTGGATTACCTCTCCATCTGAGGGATCCACCATGGGACAATGGATCTAGCATTGAGTGATGGTATACACTTAGGTATAAATATTGGTATCCTCCCCATCGGAGTCACTATAAATATTTATATGACCAAAGTTAGCCAGCTAATTAATTTTACTTGGTATGTTACCTTTTACCTAGATAGTAAAATTAATAGGTTTTATCTGTCTAGATAAATGATGAGTAGTAGACGTCCTCCCATCAAGGCATACTATTCAAAGTGTACTAGGCTGTTGGAAAATTCTTTTATTATGTAGTGGTTGAGGGGCCCTACTTATAATTTTGAATTTAAAGTTTATTGCTCATTATATCTTATTTGATGTATGAATAATTCTCAGGATTAAAATGTCTTCTTTCAATCCACTTGTTGTGATACTCAAACAAAACAAATTGACTGGTCCTAATTACATTGATTGGAAAAGAAACCTGGATATAGTGTTAACTGCAGAAGGGTACAAGTATGTGCTCACTCAGGTCTGTCCCGCAGAGCCCGGTAAAGGAGCTTCAGATGAGGAGTCTCAAGCTTACCGTAAGTGGGTTAAGGCTGATGAGATGGCGCGGTGTTACATATTGGCATCTATGTCAAATATTCTGCAACATCAGCATCAATCTATGCCCTCTGCCTATGACATGATGTTCAACCTCAAAGAAATGTTTGGGGATCAGAGTCGTGCAGCTAGGCAGACTGCGATGAAAGAGGTGATGAACACTAATATGGCTGAGGGAACTCCTGTCAGGGATCATGTTCTAAAGATGATTAGTCTTCTGAATGAACTGGAGATCCTTGGAGCGGAGATGGATGGGGAAACCCAGGTTGATATCATTCTCCAGTCCCTACCTGATTCTTTTAAGCAGTTCTGCCTAAATTACACCATGAACAAAATAAATTTTTCACTGGCAGAGCTACTTAAAGAACTTCAGTAGCAGAGAGTTTCATTAAGAAGCCTGCAGTTGCTATGGTTACTGAAAAAGGTTCTTCTTTGAAGTCTCATGCTAAGAAGAAGAAAAAGGTTCAGAAAAAGAAACAGCATCAGGCCCCACAGCCCAATGGGGAAATAAAAAAAAGGGAAAGTGCTTCGTCTGCAAGCAGCCAGGTCACTGGAAGCAGCAATGTCCAGTTTGGCTTGCCAGGAAACAGGCTAGAGGTATATCTCATTCACTTGTAGTTGAAACTTGTTTAGTGTTGTTATCTACCAGTGGCTGGTGTGTAGATACGGGAGCCACTAATCATGTTTGCAATTCTTTGCAGGGGTTCCAACAGACCCGGCAGCTAAGTGATGGGGAGATTTACATATTTCTGGGAGATGGCACAAGAGTGTCAGTAGTTGCAGTGGAAGATTTTAGCTTTTCTTTTAGTAGAAATAGAATTTTAATATTAAAAGACTATTTTTTTGTACCTTCAATTAGAAGGAATTTAATTTCAGTTTCTAAGTTGGTTGATGATGGATATTCAGTTTATTTTAATGACTCCGTTGTTATTAAGAAAAATAAACATTTTATCTATTCTAGTACATTGGTGGATGGTCTTTATATTATTAATCCTGTTCTCCTACTGTGCAACTAAATGAAGTGAATAACAATAATAGACCATGTAAGAGAAAACATCCTTCTGAAATGAATCAAACTTATCTTTGGCACTTGCGCCTAGGTCATATAAATCTAAGACGGATTTCTAGACTGGTTCAAGATGGACCATTAGGTTCATTGGAAGTAGAGGCACTATCGATTTGTGAATCTTGCTTAGAAGAAAAAATGACCAAGCGGCCATTCTCGGCCAAAGGCAATAGAGCTAAGGAGATATTAGAATTGGTTCATTCTGATTTGTGTGGCCCAATGAACATCCAAGCTAGAGGTGGTTTTGAGTACTTTGTCACTTTTATTGATGATTACTCAAGATATGGGTATATTTATCTGATGCGCCGTAAGTCTGAATGCTTTGAAAAATTTAAAATTTTTAAGGCAGAAACGGAGAACCGTCATGGTAAAAATATCAAGACACTATGATCCGATCGTGGTGGTGAGTACCTCTTAGGGGAGTTCACATATTACTTATTAGATGCTGGGATTGAATCCCAGTTGTCTGCACCTAGTACGCCACCGCAGAATGGTGTAGCTGAAAGAAGGAATAGGACTCTTATGGATATGGTTAGATCTATGATGAGTTATTTAGACTTACCTATTTCGTTTTGGGGATATGCATTAGAGACAGCTGCATATATTCTTAACTTGGTACCATCTAAGTCAGTACCTAAGACACCCACAGAACTGTGGACTGGGCACAAGCCTAGTCTAAGACATGTTCGGGTTTGGGGTTGTCCAGCACATGTACTAAAAGGTAAACCAGATAAGTTGGAATCAAGGACAGATGTATGCTTCTTTATTGGATATCTTAAAGGAACAAAAGGTGGTTTATTTTATTGTCCTAAGGATCAGAAGGTCATTGTTAGCATCAATGCCCGATTCTTGGAGGAGGACTATATTATAGACCACAAACCCAGAAGTAAAATTGCTCTAGAAGAGTTGAGAGGCGATAAAACTAGACTGGCTCCTTTAATACCAATAGTACAAGCAGAAACACCACAAGAAAGTAGATTCCCAAACTTTCCAATAACTATTCGTAGTAGAGAAGTATAGTAACACGAACTGACCCTGAACTGGTACAAAAGGATACCATTAATGCACCAGTTTCAGAACCAGTGCAGGTTGATGGAGCACAAGGATCAGAGTCAGATCGTATTACTACAAGCACATACAATCAGGTTGTGCCTCATCGTAGTGGGAGGTTTGTAAATACACCTAAACGGTATATGTTCCTTGGAGAGTCATATGATAGAATCTCGGATGAACTGGATACTGAACCCAGTAGCTACAATGAAACATTACAGGATAAAGATGCAACTCTTTGGCAAAATGCTATAAATCAGAGATAGAGTCTATGCACTTTAATCAGGTCTGGGATCTTGTAGAACCACCCGAGGGAGTAAAACCCATCGGATGCAAGTGGATCTATAAGAAGAAGAGAGGAGCAGACGGTAAGGTGGAAACCTTCAAGGCTAGGCTAGTTGCAAAAGGTTTTACTAAAAGAAGGGATCAACTATGAGGAAACCTTTTACCAGTAGCTATGCTTAAGTCTATCCGGATTCTCTTATCGATTGCAGCTCATTTCGATTACGAAGTTTGGCAAATGGATGTCAAGACAGCTTTCCTTAATAGAAATCTTGACGAGTGCATTTACATGATGCAACCAGACGGTTTTATAGTAAAAGGCCAGGAGCACTTGGTGTGCAAGCTTAAGAGGTCCATTTATAGACTTAAGTAGGCATCTAGATCTTGGAATACTCGTTTTGATCAAGCTATTAAATCTTATGGTTTTGATCAAAGTCCTGACAAGTCATGTGTGTACAAGAAGCGTGATGGAAAAACTTTGGTATTTCTGGTGCTATATGTGGATGACATCTTACTTATTGGAAACGATATGGGAGTGTTATCTTCGGTCAAGGTATGGTTATCTGGACAATTTGATATGAAGGACTTGGGAAGCAAGTCACATCTAGGGATCAAGCTTTTGCGAGATCGCAAGCAAAGGATGATATGCTTATCTCAAGCCACTTATATCGATAAAATTCTCATCCGTTTTGGTATGCATAATTCCAAGAAAGGATTTCTTCCTTTCAGGCATGGAATTTCTCTATCTAAGGATCAGTGTCCTAAGACACCTGAAGAGATAGAAAGTATGAAGGCAGTTCCTTTGCTTCTGTAGTAGGAAGCCTAATGTATGCTATGCTATGTACTAGACCTGATATCTGTTTTGCCGTAGGCATGGTTAGCAGATTTCAGTCTAACCCTGGGCGAGAACATTGGACTGCAGTAAAACATATAATTAAGTACCTGAAAAGGACTAAAGATTATATGTTAGTTTACCAAGCATATAGTCTTGTGCCTATAGGATATACAGATTCGGACTTCCAATGAGATAATGAATCTAGGAAATCAACCTCGGGATATGTGTTCACTTTGGGTGGTGGAGCAATTAGCTGGAGGAGTATGAAGCAGACTTGTGTTGCTGACTCTACCATGGAGCTGAGTATGTGGCTGCATCTGAGGCTGCAAAAGAGGTTGTTTGGCTAAGAAACTTTCTTTTAGATCTTAGTGTGATACCTTCAGTGCAATTACCTATTACACTTTATTGTGATAATAGTGGGGCAGTTGCTAATTCGAAGGAACCCAGGACTCATAAGAAATCTAAACACATTGAGAATAAGTATCACCTGATACGTGACATCGTGCAAAGAGGTGATGTGCTGGTGACCAAGGTTACATCTGAGGATAACCTGGCAACCCTTTTTACAAAGAGTTTAACTTCGAAAGTTTTTGATAGACATGTAGAGGGCATGGGAGTTAGATGTGTACAAGCATTGCTTTGAGTCTAAGTGGGAGATTGATAGAGATATAGACTAAAAGATATGCTTTATGTTATGTCTTTACATTTTAATGAGAATTTATTTTGAGCAATGTGTGCCATTTACTATATATGTGCATGTGTCTAGTATTTACAAAGAGTATTTGATCTAGTGTGTAGAGTACGGCTTACACACAGAAGACTAGATCATCAGTTCTTTTGGAATGCAAGTTTATTGTTCACAGTTTTAGATGGAATTGGACACACCATCAGTAGAACTGTAGCATAAATTTTTAGTAGGTCTGTCTTGACTACGGAGAATGGTTTATTCTAACTATTTGTGCTAGTACACTTTGTGTGTATTGAACAGGACCCAGTTGAGTTAATTATTTTATACTGACTTTATAAAATAATTTAAAACTCATGGATATTATGATTACTTATGTGCTTAATCCGAATTCTATTTCTAGACACGTGTATGTAGTGATTATTGCTTTGATTACACATAGAGTGAGATTCTATATGAGTCAATAAACTCAGTGGGTTGGGCAATAACATTATATATATGGTGAATATTAATAGTTGAAGGAATCATGTCCTGTTAATTTGGATTGATGATATCCCCTTGAGAAAGCTTATAAGTTTTGATTGTATCAAATCTTGCAAGTGGATTTTGAATCCGATACATCAAATAAGTTAAGTGGATAAGTCTCAAGGATAATAACAGCCAATTAAATTATATTGTCAGTAATTAAATTTAATTGGTGGATATCTATAATCTTAACGTGGGGAGATAATAAGTATTTAATATTAAGGCTCGAAAATATAAATTCGAATATAATTAGGAGTACAATTATAATTCTTTAGTGGAATGAATTGTAATTTACGTAATTAAATCCTAACCGGGGTAGGATTGAAAGATTTAATTACGTGGGAAGTCCTTTTCATATTTGCCTATTGGTCCTGTTGTAGCCCTATAAATACCCTCTCAGTTGGTTGCTAGGGTTAACATTTTTGAGAAAAAGAAAAACAAGAAACCCTAGGTCGACCGAGAGATCCCACCATCTTGTGAGAGAAGGAAGGTATTTTCGGGAATACGGCGGAAGGCTAAAAGGTTGAGGTCGAGCAATCGAATCAAAGTGTTCCAAAGTTCAAATCTAAAGGTATGATCTTATACTCATAGATTAGAATGAAAAAGTTTTTTTTTGTATTACTCATATACGCTATAGCCGTGATCTTGGGGGTATTCCAAGCTCCCCAACAAATGGCGTGTTGGATGTCTCTCAGGGATGGAAATTGATCAGGCAACTCTTCAGGAAGACATCCTTAAATTCCTCTAGGGTCTCAATTACTTCAGTGGGTTGTTCCTTTTGGACTGATTCATGGATCTCTTTAGTGGTCAAAATCCAAATAGAGTTACCCTCAGTGATGTTCTTTTCTAATTCCTTAGCTTTAATCAGATTAACTCTTGGCTTGCTATCCATAAGGCTACTACATCCTTTCTTGATTGGATCCCTAGGTGGAACTGGATGTATTACATACTTGTTTCCATTGTGTTTGAAAGAGCAGATGTTTGATCGATCAAATAAGGGCATCGTGATCGTAAAGCCAAGATCACCTAATATAATACTACTAACACCCATAGAAATTATATCGCACCCCATCTTTTCTTCATAATTTTGCAATTTGATTAGTATTTGGCATCTAGACTTGACTGGGATAGAGGTGGAATCTACCCACGAGACCTTATAGGAACTAGGATGAGAACTATGGTCAATCCTAATGATTTAACGGTATTGGCAAAAACGACATTGACATAACTTCTGCTATCAACTATTATCTTGAGCACCTTATCCTCTATCTTAACAAAAGTCTATAGGATGTTAGTCCTACGACAATCTTCCTGGTCCTTAGTTTGAGTTTGGATCAAGATACATCAACCACTCCTAGTAGATAGATCTTTAGAATCAAATATTTCCTCCTCTTCATCGTACTCATCTATTAGATGGGTATCAGCCTCATAGACCTCTCCCTCAGGCTCAACTAGGGGCTCAGACTCAGTCTTAGGTAACTCATCTATATGAAGGGATTTGACTGGGCATTGGCTGATCATATGCCCTGGTTTATTGCATCTAAAGCATTTGATCTGCGTTGGGATTTCTCTGGACCTCTATAGATTTGCCCTTATTCTTTTTCTGGGGTATAGGGGTACTATTCTGGGGTCAACTCAACTCGGTTTGGTTTATACTAGGTCAGCTAGTGTTGGGTCGACTCGGGTAAGTCTGATGGGGGTCTAAGTATTGGGTAGGTCTGGGATGACTAGGATAGGCCTGGCTAGATCCTGGATATGGGCTAGGGCTCTTGGTAGCCTCTGATCTACGATAGGGTGGCCCTCTCTGAAAATGTTCATAATCCCTCATAACTTGGTAAGCTTCTTCTAAATCGTGTACCCTTCTCAGGTAGAGTTCTCTTTGAATATTTGCTCTCAGGCCATATATAAACTTGGATAGGATGACTTCCTTAGACTGAACGATATTACACCTCATGGTATACTACTCTTGGAATGTAGCAATATATTCATTCACAGTTTTGCTATCCTGAATTAATCCCTGCCACTGGTCCAATAGGCTCTGGTCATACGATGTGGGGATATAATTGGACCGAAGTCTAGTCTTCATGGCACGCCAAGTGACTATGGGGTCCCTACACTCTAGTGCTTGCCTTCGCTCTATAGTGGCCCAGTATAACCTAGACTATCGTGCTAACTTGAGCTTGGCAAATTTAAACTTACGGTCCTCAGACATGTCATACCAGTCAAAGTACTTGTCCATCTCTTCCTCCAAATCTAGGTAATCCTTAGGGTCCATAGAGCCATCGAAAGTAGGTGCTTCAAGTCTGATACTTCTAAGGGCTCTTTTTTCTTGGTCTATTGCCTCATGATTGGGTCTCCTAGGGAGGACATCTAGGACTAGATCAGGTTGAGGTGGTCTCCTAGCCCATCCCCAAAGTGAGGATCATGATGTGGAGGTCCCCTAGGGTTTGGCCTTATGTAGAGGTCAGGTTGTTGGGCTCTCCTAGGATGAGGTAGGGTCTCATGATTAGACCTAGTGTGGGCCTCACGAGCTTCTCTAGGATGCCTAACCTAGTTTCGACTTGATCGAACCTGAACCCTAATCTAGCCTTAGATTGCTTGATGTTTTGGTTCATTTGGGCTAGTTGTTCAGTGATGATCCTTAAGTGATCCTCAATTGCACATGCAAGCACAATTAAGCACACAAGACTCAGACTGACTCAGACTACGGTATGCTAGACCTAGTCATCTAGAGTGAAGGATTTGGCTTAATGCAAGCCAATCTAATAGTAACTCTTCAATTGGCCAGTTGGGATAGGTGGGAGGGAGGGAGGCTCATCTCGCAAATTGTAGGTGCCTAATTAAAATAACCCCAACACTCTGCTTAAGTCGTTTGACATTTGACCTCCCTTCTAGATACTAATTTCAGAGCACATACCAGATTGATTTGTACTAGTCTCCTCCAGTACACTAGACCAACTATTGGTGTCCCTAGCCCTCTAGGTCAAATGTCAATTAAGTTGCTACTCAGTTTTAGATTAGAAGCTTGAGATCGAATGCACGGGTGATTATTTTGGGCCGAGGAAGGGGTTTCAATCCCTCCCTTATCTGACATCAATGAGAGCCTTTAAGAGTAATTTAATACAGATGAATGACATGTAAAACACAAACCCTAATCCAGAAATGTACAAATAGCAATAAATCTTAGAAATTTTTTTTCACAGATTTAACTAAATCCTTAAAAATTAACAAAAAATACCTTCAATTATATTGAATTCAGAGAAATAAATTTTGTAATTTTTTGATGTGTATGCAGGCAGAAATAATTTGATTAACAAAATCTCAAGAATTTTCTATTTTCTATGAGTAATCAGGCATACAATTAATTCATAGATTGAATTAAATTTTAAAAATAATAAAAAATACTTTAAATTATAAAAATCTAGAGAAATAAATTTTGTAATTTTTTGATATGTATGCATGAAACACGAGATCCTTAGCCAACGGCAAGACACTAATGACATCGGTTCAATGATGGTGATCATCTTGTTACGGAGTCTGAAGGGTTTTCCCCATCCCAAGAAGGATCCCCTTCGAGTTAGGCGGTGGGAGCAAGCGAGTTGATGGCGTTGCAATACCCCGTGCATCCAGCATTAAAGGGCTATCATCTCTGGGGACACGTGTACCACTCAACGATCAATGATGTACCAGGATCAGCCATCGAGCGACATGGCGCCCCTTTGGCTGGGCAGAAAGCACACCCACACCATCCAAGGGGTAGGGGGGCATCTGGTGTGGTTTATCAGGCTCCGTTGGTAATAGGCTAACGGAAGGTGCCCGTCGTCTTCAACAAAAGCCAGGAGCGATGAGACTAAGTAACGAGTTCTCCTCGGTCTCAGCCTTGATCCCGGTCCTGGTCCCAACCTCAACCTCGGCCTCGGTCCGGACCTTAGCCTTGGCCCCGACCTCGGCCTCGGTCTTGGCCCGACCTCGACCTTGGCCTTGGCCTCGGCTTCGGTCCCGACTTTGGCCCCGACCTTGACCTCATCCTTGGCCTCGGTCCCGACCTCGGCCCGACCTAGACCTCGACCTCGGCCTCGGGCTCGATCCCGAACTCGGCCTCGGCCACGGCCCGACCTCGGCCCCGACCTCGACCTCGGCCTCAGCCCCGACTTTGCCCTGACCTCGACCGAGGTCGGACCTCGGCTTCGGCCCCGACCCCGACCTCAATCTCGGCCCCGGCCTCGGCCCTAGCCTCGATACCCGGGGACCCCATGCGGCCCGGCAAATGCCTGCAACTACCACATGGCCCATATCTCCTGCAACTACCAGTGACCCACAATCTCCTACGATCCTGCGTGGCATACCAGGGTATCTCTGACAACCTCAAAAACGGTTGTGGCCTGTCCCCCACTAGCCATGCTATCTGTCCTCTGCAAATGGTGGCATCTCCGACCCAGCAACCTTCCAGAAAGGGTATAAAGGGACCCCCAAGCAGGTATAAAAACCCCTGGCTCAAGGCGGGGATCTAAACTCAAGATCTCTAGCTATTTTTCATTAGCTCTTTCTTAACTATTCCTGAGTCGCTTATTTGAGCATCGGTGGGTCCCCATCGGTGAAACCGGTTCCCGAGGACTTTCTCGCAGTAACTCCATTGAGGAGGAGGCTCTCCATTTTTCTGACATTCGAGGAACACGATTTGCGGCAACAATTTTGTTCTCTGTTTTCTCCTTCTTCTTAAGCTTCCTATTTCAGAACTTTCTTTTGCTCTTCTTCTTCCTTCTCTAAGGTCGCAGCTTCCTAATTCCAATTTCAACTTAATGTTATTTTCATTCAGTTTAGAAATCCATCAAATCCAAGCATGGCATGATGCTTGTTTTCTTACCTCAAGCCTCTTCTGCTTATAGAGCTCCATTTGTTGATTATATTCTTCCTTCTTTTGCTTGGCGATCTGCAGGACCAACACGTAGTTTTTAGTACAAAAACAAAACTGAAATCTCTGTCTCAGCAAATTGTATGAGGAAAAGAAACGTTGGTTTAGAAAATGAAGTAAGGGCAGCCCTTTTATGTTCCTCTCCTGCAATTCATGATCCTATTTTTCTATCATCTAACTGATTTGTTTATCCTTTTGTTCAGGAAAGAGAAGGATCCTTTTAAGCCAAAGCATCCCATGCCAGCTTTCTTACTGTTCTCCCAGGAACGGCGTGCAGCACTGCTCGAAGAGAACAAGAATGTCCGTGAGGTAATAAACGTCAATGCCATCTCATTAGTACTAAATATTTGGCAATTACTCACTTTATTTCTTGGTAGCAGATTGCTAAGATAGCAGGAGAGGAATGGAAGAACATGACAAAGGAACATAAAATTTGCTGAGACACAGATTCTTTTCTGCCGCTTCTCCTGCCCAACAATCTGCAAGTAGGCTTCCTTCTCTTGCTGGTACTTCTCTTCGTATGGCTTCTTCCCTTCGGCGTTCAAGGTCTTCCATTTGGCCCCCAGAGTATTGGAGATTTCCTGAAATCAGCATCTGGGTCTCTTTCTTAACCTAAATTTGAAAAAAACTAATATAAGATTCGTGCAAATTTCTGACCTCAAACCGGAAAAGATCTACAATTGGCAACACTAACCTCGTTCCATTGGTCTTTGCACCAAAGCACATACGCCGTACATGGCTTCTTTTTCTCCACGCAGTCCTTGTCCTTCTTCTCCTTGTTCTTCTTATTTTCTTTCTTTTCTTGCTCTTTCTCCCTTAGGTCCATGATAAGAGGAATGTTCTGCCGATAATCAAGAACAAGAAACCATAGAGATTGAATTTTCAAACCCAAAACGAAAAAATTAGAATGGTAAAACCAGAACGATCGAGAAAACAAGAAATCCATGCATAAAGATCAAATCCTGAAACTGAAAACAAGGGAACTCAGACTCAGGTTTACGCAAACGTACCATGGTAGGTTTGAACTCCTTCAACTTCTGGAGCTTCTTGAGTTCCAACTGAAGCCGCTCTTGCTCCTTGCCCCGGTTCTCGATCTCTTCTTCTTTCAGCTTCAGCATTTCATCCTGTTCCCTTAGAAGTTCGTCGCTCTTCTCCATCTTGAGCTGCAGCCGTTCGAGCTTCCCTTGCAATTCTAGTAACTCATCAGCCAAGTCTTTCTTAGTCGTGGCCGAAGCTTTAGACCTGGGGATGATATTCTGGCCCTTGCCCTTCTGAGGCGAGAGGGTCGTCGAGGCAAGGCCATCCTGGGTCTCCTTCTCGGCTTCAGCGAGCGGGGGAATTGGAGAGGAGGAGATCTTCCCGGCTGAAATGTTGACGTCGTTCAACGTGAGGGTCTTCAGTGCCTTCCTGCCCCTTCTTCCTCTTTTGGTTTCTGCCATCGCTAGTTAGGAGAGAGAGAAGAGAAAGGGGGTTGATTTGGCTGAATACAGCTGAACCGTCTAACGGTTGGACCTACACGTCAAAGATATAACAATTTTTTAAAGATATAACAATGTTACCATCTTCTATTTTTTATGAATGAAAACAAGATCCAAATAAAAAATAAAAAAAATCATAATAAGAGACCAGGATTTATGTAGTTTGATCAAATCTAAAGCCTACATTCTTGAAAGAATAGTGCAAAAGCAGCTATTATTCAACAAAAATAGAGATTATAATAATATGATATCATGTCAAATCCTAAAGGATGAAATACTTTTTTTTTTTTTTGCTCTCTAACAATGAAAAAAATATGATAGAGTATAAATCCTCAAGAATGGCAAAAAAAAAAAAAAATTTCTTGAATAAATTTTCAAAAGCTTTTAAAAAAAACTCAAAAAGGTAAGAAGCTCTTTTTCTCCTAAGCTTCCATTCTTTTTATTTTTTTCACTCCTTCCCTTTCTCTTCTCTATAATTCCATCAACGCCAACTTTCTTATATGTGAAGCCTCGGTCTTGAGTCCTGCCTTGACCTACGCCTCGAGTTTCGCCTCGGACTCGAGTCCCGCCTTGGCCTCGACCTCAAATTCTACATTACCTGCTCTCTACCCCTTGTTGTGGAGCCAACTCCGAATACCAGGCGCAGTGATTTAAAACACCGACTACAGCATAGCTGGCTCATCTGTTATTGACAAAATCACGGGCGGTTACCAATATACCAGGTAGTTGCCGATATTCATGGCACCCACTCCGCAACTGTGTACCCACCTGCCGTTCACGGAGCTGATCGTAACAGAAAGGTTCGATAGTTCTATCTACAAGGGGTAAGAGGGACCCCCGAAAAGATATAAAAGGACCCTAGCTCACAACGAGAAGAGGGAGGACTCAAATCTCTAATCTCTCATATAGGTCCTGTTGACCAAACTATTGATTTTGATGATTAATAAAGGAATTGAGTATATTTATTTGATTACTAATGGATTTGAGAAGTGTTTCAGGAGTTAAAATTATTTGATCAATTTAAATGAATTAAGAAACGTGCTTTGAATCAATTGCAAAACTTCAATTTCAAAGTTTCAGAACCTGGAGTCAACACCTAGAATCCCTAGAGCCGATCCCATGGCCATTCAAATTTTATTCTGATTTTTGATACGGTCCGGAGCTGACACCTAGAGTTTCAGAGCCGACACCCAGAGTTTCGAAGTCGACACTTATAGTGTCTGGAGTCGACTCCGATGCGGGACAGAACGTTGATTTTTTGAGCATCCTGGAGCCACACACACAGTATTCGGGAGCCGACACCTGACGATGGTGAGCTGACACTTACTTTTTCGGAGCCGACTCCTCAACGAACTCGAAAATTTCTATTTTTGAAAAACGATCTGGAGCCGACACCTGAAAAGTTCGAGCCGACTCCAACCTGACTGGGACAAAAATTTAAATTGCCAGATCAGCTCTAACGGTAATATTTCCTTTTTACCTAATTTCTAACAGATATATTTTGTTTCCAGGTACACTCCAACGGCTAGTTTCCTTCCAAAATGGATTAAAAGAAATCTATAAAAAGGGGAAAACACCCGTTTGAAAAGAGACGATGGAAAATAGAAAAAATTTCAAATCAAAAATCCGAGAGAACCTGAGCCTGAATCTCAAGAGAAAAGCATTCAAACTCAAATCCTTCCACTCCAAAAAGCTCAAAAAGGAATCCAAGGCGCCCAAATCAAAAACTCAGTGGATTTCCCAAATTGAAGAAAAAGCTCCGTTTCTTCATTTCCAATCTTCTCAACTGCAACGACTGTGAGGGATTAAAGCTGAGGCTTGATTCATCATTCCAAAGGGAGAAGAGGAAAAGAAGAAAAGCTCAAATTCAATCATCTCCAAACAGGCTTTTCTAAACTGTTTACTTTATTTTGAATATTTGCTCAACTAAGGAGTTGTGAATCATTGTAAAATATTCTTATATTTATTTGTACTAGTTCTTTCAAGGGGATTGAACTAGTAGAGGTTGTTAACCTCGGGTCAAGCTAGATTAGCTTGAGTTTAGGGTTTTGTGCTGGTGAGCCCGGAAAATCGGCTGGGTTCGTTGTGATCCCGGAGGAAAAACAACAAGTTGTGAGTTGTGCTCTTGTAAAACAACTCGGCTGTAATCTAGTTGGTTATAGTGTGGACCCAAGTGAATCTTGGGAGTGGACGTAGGTGTTGGATACACCGAACCACTATAAAATCCTTGTGTTTATCGTGCATTCATTATCTCTATCTTTATCTCCTTGTTTGTGCTTTATATTTGCATTGCAATTAATTTCATTTAACTTAAAGCTAATAGTTTTCAAAAGGTTTAAATTTTTAAGAACCCAATTCACCCCCCCCCCCCTCTTGGGTTGCCATCTAGGCCAACAATTGGTATCAGAGCAAGTGCTCATTCGAATTTGATCACACAATCAAGAGCTAAAGATCCAAATGGCAGCTCATGTTGGATCATTTGCCGAAAGTCATTCCACGAATAGACCTCCCTTGTTTAATGGTTCCAACTTTTCATATTGGAAAGCAAGAATGAGGATATTAATTCAAGCTTCTGATTATGAATTATGGGGTGTTATAATTAATGGACCTAGTATACCCACACACATTGTTGATGGCACTATTGTTCCGAAGCCCGAAAGGGATTGGAATGATAATGATAGGAAAATGGCACAGCTCAATGCTAAGGCCATGAATGTTTTATATTGTTCATTAGATGCTAACGAATTTAATCGCATTTCTACATGTAATTCCGCAAAAGAGATTTGGGATAGATTAGAGGTTACCCATGAGGGTACTAACCAAGTAAAAGAATCTAAAATAAACATTCTTGTTCATAAATATGAATTATTTAGCATGGAGCAAACTGAAACTATAGCATGCATGTATACTAGATTCACCGATATTGTAAATGGTTTGAAGAGTCTTGGGAAAACCTATGCTAATTCTGAAATTGTTCACAAAATTCTTAGGTCACTTCCAAGGACTTGGGAAGCAAAGGTGACAGCAATCCAAGAAGCCAAGGACCTCAACACTTTACCCTTGGAGGAGCTACTTGGATCCTTGATGACTCATGAGCTAACCATGAAACAACATCAAGAGGAGGAAGTCAAGAAAAAGAAAACTATAGCTCTTAAGGCTGCAGAAAGTGAGGAAAGCTGCAGTGATGATGATGATGATGATGATGAGACAGCTCTTCTAGCAAGAAAATTCAAAAAATTCATGAGAAGAAAGAGACCCTTCCAAAAGAAGAAATCTGGATTTAAGATGGAAGGAGAAAAAGAAAAGGAAAAGGACAAGGACAAAGAGAAAGACCCCTTGATTTGCTATGAGTGTAAGAAACCGGGGCACTTTAGATACGATTGTCCTCAACTGAAGAAGACTTTCAAGAAGAAGAAGAAAGCCTATGTTGCAACTTGGAGCGACAGCGATGAATCCTCTTCGGAGGAAGAACAAAAAGAGGTTGCCAACATTTGCTTCATGGCAAACGAGGATGATGAGGTAAGTTCTGAAAACCCTTGTGATGATTTTGCTTTCGATGAATTATTTGAAGCTTTCAATGAACTAGTAGATGACTTTAAATTTTGAAAAAGAAATACAAGTCTTTGAAAAATGATAGCTCAATTTTTATCAAAAAAAAGACTTACTAATGAGATTAAAATACTAAAATCTAAAATGATAATTTGACAAAAGAAAAGGAATCAATTTCTAATGAAAATGATAAAATTAAAGAAGGAAGTTGATAAATATAAAAGTATTGTTGATAAATTTACTTATAGTTCTGAAAAACTTAATTTATTGTTAAGCAATCAAAGAGCTATATATGATAAAGCTGGTTTAGGATATAGACCTAACTTAAAACAAAATTTGTCAAAACTTTTTTAGAAAAGAACAAAATAGAGATAATGTTACATGTCATTATTGTAACAAGAAAGGTCATAAATCCTATGAATGTGATGCAAGAAACAGTAACAAAAAATTAAATAATAAGGCAAGAAAATATGGGTTCCCAAAGGAACGATCTTTTATGCCACTAACCATGAAGGACCCAAGAAGGCTTGGGTACCTAAATATAAGACTTAATTATTTTGCAGGAGTGTCTTGCGGCCAAAAGATCAAAGCGAAAGTGGTATCTCGATAGTGGCTGTCAAGACACATGACGGGTGACAAGGATCAATTCATCACCCTTGAGAGCAAAAGAGGAGGAGTTGTTACATTTGGTGACAATGGCAAAGGCCAAATCATGGGGTTTGGTAAAATTCAAATAACTCCCTCCACATATATTGAAAATGTCTTATATGTTAATGGTTTAAAACATAATCTAATAAGTATTAGTCAATTATGTGATAAAGGTTTTAAAGTATCATTTGAAGCATCAATCTGCACTGTTTCTAATCCCATTGATAATAGCATTATTTTATTGGAAATAGAAATGACAATGTATACTTGATTGATTTAGACAATTTGTCTACTAGTAATCATTGCTTAGTTGCTAATAATGCTAATATGAATGAGATTGGTTGGTTATGGCATCGTAGATTAGGTCATGCAAGCACACACCTTATTTCAAAATTAATTAGAATGGATTTAGTAAAAGGACTTCCACAACTAGATTTTGAAAATAATAAAATTTGCGATGCATGTCAATTTGGAAAACAAACTAGAAATTCTTTCAAAACTAAAAATATTGTTTCCACTTCTAGGCCACTTGAACTACTTCACATGGATCTTTTTGGACCTACTAGAACCACAAGTCTAGAGGAAAGAAATATGGTCTTGTGATTGTAGATGATTACTCTAGATACACTTGGGTATTATTTTTAGCACATAAAGATGAGACCTTTCCATTGTTTTTGAAATTCTTCAAGAAGGTCACAAATGAGAAAAACAACACCATAGTGTCTCTAAGAAGTGATCATGGCACTGAATTTGAAAATCATTTATTTAAAACTTTTGCATAGAAAATGGCATTCATCATAATTTTTCAGCACCTAGAACACCACAACAAAATGGAGTAGTTGAAAGAAAAAATAGAACCTTAGAAGACATGGCCCGTACCATGCTATGTGAAAGCAACTTACCAAAGTACTTTTGGGAGGAAGCTATAAACACGGCATGTTACATTCTTAATAGAGCTTTAATTAGGCCAATCATTAAGAAAACTCCTTATGAACTATGGAATAATAGAAAACCAAACATAAGTTACTTTCATGCATTTGGTTGTAAATGTTTCATTCATAATAATGGTAAAGATAATCTAGGAAAATTTGATGCAAAATCTGATGAAGGCATTTTCTTAGGATATTCAACATCTAGTAAAGCCTATAGAGTGTTTAACAAGAGAAACTTAATTGTAGAAGAATCTATTCATGTAATTTTGATGAATCTTTAGCATCGAGTTCTGAAAAGATTGATGATGAGAAGATACAAACATTCTAGAAAGAGATATTGAAAAACTGAATATAGATGTATCTTCAGATCATGAACAAGAAGCTAAAGATAATGATTCTCCTAGTGTTGATGTTGTTGATGCAAATCATAATGATGTAGATCTTCCTAGAGATTGGAGATATGCCTATGGTCATCCAAAAGAATTAATTATAGGTGATCCATCTCAAGGAGTAAGAACTAGATCATCAATGAGAAACATCAATAATCATCTTGCATTTGTATTCAAATTGAACCCAAAACTATTGAAGAAGCAGAAAAAGATAATAATTGGATGTTAGCTATGCAAGAAGAATTAAATCAATTTGCTAGAAATAATGTTTGGACTCTTGTAGATAGACCTAAAGATCACTCTGTTATAGGATCAAAATGGGTATTTAAAATAAATTAGACAAAAATGGCATAGTAATTAGAAACAAAGCTAGATTAGTTGCAAAAGGATATAATCAAGAAGAAGGAATTGATTTTGATGAAACTTTTGCACCGGTAGCTAGACTAGAAGCAATTAGATTATTACTTGCATTTGCATGTCATTTGCATATCAATTTATTTCAAATGGATGTTAAAAGTGCATTTTAAATGGATTTATAAATGAGGAAGTTTTTGTTGAACAACCACCTGGTTTTGAAGATCATGAATTTCCAAATCATGTTTTTAAATTACACAAAGCACTATATGGTTTAAAACAAGCACCTAGAGCTTGGTATGAAAGATTAAGTAAATTTCTAATTGAAAATGATTTTATAAGAGGAAATGTTGATAAAACACTATTTTTGAAAAGAAAAGAGGATTTATTAGTAGTACAAATATATGTTGATGATATTGTATTCGGTGCTACTAACAATTTGTTATGTCAAGAATTTGCTAAGTTGATGCAGGGTGAGTTTGAAATGAGCATGATGGAAGAACTCAACTTCTTCCTAGGACTTCAAATCAAGCAAAGCAAAGAAGGAATTTTCATCAATCAAGCCAAATACACAAAAGAATTGCTCAAGAAGTTTGGAATGGAGTCAATCAAACCACTTGGAACTCCTATGAGTCCTTCATGCAAGTTGGACAAAGATGAAGATGGTAAGAAAGTAGATCAAAAATATTACAGAGGTATGATCGGATCTCTTCTTTACTTAACAGCCAGTAGACCAGATATAATGTTTGCTGTATGTTTATGCGCTAGATTTCAATCTGAACCTAAAGAATCTCACTTAATTGCTGTAAAAAGAATCTTAAGATATTTAAGTGGAACTAAAAATGTAGGTTTATGGTATTCTAGAGACTCGACATTAAACTTGATTGCATACTCTGACTCTGACTATGCTGGATGTAAATTAGATAGAAAAAGCACAAGTGGAGCATGTCAATTCTTAGGTAGTAACTTAATCTCCTGGTTTAGCAAAAAGCAAAATTCGGTTGCATTATCTACTGCTGAAGCAGAATATGTTGCAGCTGAAGTTGCTGTGCTCAAATCCTTTGGATTAAGAGACAACTTGAAGATTATGGCATAACACTTGATAAAACTCCAATTAGATGTGATAACACAAGTGCAATAAATCTAACTAAAAATCCAATTCAACATTCAAGAACAAAACATATTGAAATTAGATATCACTTTATAAGAGAACATGTAGCTAATAATGAAATTTGTCTTGAATATGTTAATACTGAAGAACAATTAGCTGATATATTTACAAAACCTTTGAGTGAAGAGAGATTTTGTTATCTTAGAGGTGAATTAGGGATATGTGACCCTTTGGATTGATTTTGAAACACTAAGGAATGACTATCTAGATTTCTATTAATTTCTTGATATTCCTTTCATAATTTTAAGGACAAATCATCTAGTCATCTGTGCATCTTGATTCTTAATACTCCAAAATTTTATAGAATTTCTTTTGGCAAGTTTCAGTTGTTTGAATCTCAATTATTTTTCTCTGAAACTGTCATTGGAGTCGACACCTCAGAATGAGGAGTCGACACCTTTGTCTGTCGCTCTCGGTCCCTGACCTTGGAGCCGACACCCGTGTAAGTGGAGCCGACTCCAGTTCGAGCGCTGACTGTGTTAGCGATTTGGAGTCGACACCCGACTTTGCGGGAGTCGACACCTGGGAATCCAAAATTGATTTATTAGGGCAGAGTCGACCTCGTCATTTCCTAAACTATCGAATCCTCAACCAAATCCCTCCTAAACTCTCTCAAAGTCTCCCCATCTCTAATTCCACTCCTCCCAAGCTTTCCTAAGGATCCAATGGCGCCTAAGAGGAGAGGTTCGGTGTTTGGAGCGACTGTGTGACCGGGAAGCATTCCGTGAGGCGACCCGTCCGCGAGCCGTCTCCAAGCGAGGATTCCTCCACGATTCAGACAATCCTAACACCACTTCACCTCAGGTAGATACCCTAGCAGGGAGGGTAATCACAATGGGTAGGAAAGTTGACTTCGAATTCTTTCAATCCGAGGGTTTTTCAATTGGTAATCAACTTAAGGAGCTCGGATGGGATAGAGTCTGCTCTCTTGATGTTCCCACTTACCCAGCTTTAGTAAAAAATTTTATTTCAATTTATCTAGAGGAGATGGTGGTTTAGTAAGCTCTGTTAGAGGCAGACGGATTCATCTTACATTCCAAAAATTAGGAAATCTCCTGAGCATCCCTATTACCGGATTAGCTGCGGATATGCACAGTGATAGATCAGCGGCCTTATCAAGGATGTTAGGAAGAGTTGTTGAAGAATTTGAGGAAATTAGGGCTAATCAGTTGCCCTTGGAATTAAGGTTGTTACACAACATTTGCAGCAGGATTTTGTTCCAAAGACCGGACGTTTTGAGTATGTCTCCGAGCGGGACATTGTTGTGATGGATAGTGTATTGACCGGTCAGCCTATTAACCTAGCAGCCATGATGATATTCTATATGGCCGAGGCCGGAGGGAAGAGAAGATCATCACTACCTTATGGCATGATTTCACGATGGTATTCAGGAGCCAAGGAGTAGTGATTCTAGAGAATGAACCATCAAAGAGCCTGAGACACACCGATTATTATAGTTTGGCTACTTTACATCGAATGGGATTTGTCAAGATTAATGGTCAGTGGGAAAGGAAAGGCAACGTAGATGAGAGAGCCCCTGAGCCCAGACATTCTGCACCTTGTGAGGCTGGTCCGTCTATGAGGATTCCCTCTCCGCATCCTAGTACTCCTGCTCCAGCTCCTGCCCCAGTACCTGTGATTTCATCCACTTCTTCAGTCGGATTTTCAGACCTTCAGTTAGAGCAACTCAAAAATCTTCTTGCTGCTCAAAAGGATTGAAGACTGAGTTTGACAACAAATTTATGAATCTTAAAGAAACTCTTTATTCCTTAGATGATCGGATTGCCAAAATTGAATCAACTCTTAGCTCTTCTACTGGATCTTTAAGTAGTGACTTGAAGAACATTTTTGAAGAACTTAAAGACATTTGTGGAGATTCTGAAACCTATTCAAAGAGCAATGCCAGTTACAAGATAAAATTGTCACTGCTTGTACTTTTTTGATGAAAGATTAAAAGACTACGTCAAGCTTCAGACTGAAGGAATGCAGAAGATTGTAGATCATTTAACAAGGATAATTAGAACTAATATATGATCTTCATGTAATGATATTGATGTAATGAAAGTTTCAATTTTGATGTAATGAAAGTACTGATGTAATGAAAGTATAATTCTGATGTAATGTAAGCATAGTTTCTTTTTAATGAAATTTCAGTTTCATTTGCAATACTTGACCTTTGATGAAATTTCAGTTTCATTTTGTAACACTTGACTTTTGATGAAATAAAATTATCTTTTGATCTATCAATTTGATCTTTTGACTTAACTTTTCTTTATCTTTTTGTTGATTACAAAAAAGGGGAGAAAGTTATGTCGTATATGCATTGATTAGTAATTGATTGGAATTCAATTAAAGCTTATTTGATTGATTAATTTAATTGGAGAAAGTTATGTTGTATATGCATTGATTGGTTATGCTTTAATTGGCATTTATTTAATTAGTATCAAGTGACTTTGTATCAAGTGATACAAGTGATTTTGGATATGCATTAATTCAATTAAGCTTAAGTGAAAATTAAAATGACTAAATTCTAAGTATCAAACACGAACAATTGATAATTTGAACTTCATAGGGGGAGCTACCTTATTCAGGGGGAGCTTACTTATGAGGATCACTCTCTTGAAAATTTTAATTTAAGAATACTATGCATATACTCAATGTTTTTATAATCATCAAAAAGGGGGAGATTGTTGACCCAACTATTGATTTTGATGATTAATTGAGTATATTTATTTATTACTAATGGATTTGACAAGTATTTCAGGACTCAAAAATATTTGATCAATTTAAATAAATTAAGAAACATGTTTTGAATCAATTGCAAAACATCAATTTCAAAGTTTCAGAACCTGGAGTCGACACCTAGAATTCCTGAGCCGACCCATGGCCATTCAAATTTTCTTCTGATTTTTGATACGGTCCGGAGCCGACACCTAGAGTTTCGGAGCCGACACCCAGAGTTTCAGAGTCGACACTTACAGTGTCTGGAGCCAACTCCGATGCGGGGACAGAATGTTGATTTTTTGAGCATCTTGGAGCCGACACCTATAGTATTCGGGAGCCGACACCTGACGATGGCGAGCCGACACCTAAGTTTTTCGGAGCCGACTCCTCGATGAACTCAGAACTTTCTATTTTTGGAAAAATGACTTGGAGCCGACACCTGAAAAGTAGAGCCGACTCCAACCTGTCTGGGACGAAAATTTAAATTGCCAGATCAGCTCTAACGGTAATATTTCCTTTTTACCTAATTTCTAACGGATATATTTTGTTTCTAGGTATATTCCAACGGCTAGTTTTCTTCCAAAACGGATTAAAAGAAATCTATAAAAAGGGAAAAACACCCGTTTGAAAAGTGACGAAAAATAAAAAATTTCAAATCAAAAATCCGAGAAAGCCTGAGCCTGAATCTCAAGAGAAAAGTACTCAAATTCAAATCCTTCCACTCCACAAAGCTCAAAGAAGAATCCAAGGCATCAATCTTGAAAAAATCGAAGGATTCTCAAAGGGGAAGAAACTCTGTTTTGAAGATTTTCCAACTTCTCATCCGCAACATTTGCAACAAATCGAAGCTGAGGCCTGATTCAACATCTCCAAAGAGAAGAGGAAAAGAAGAAAGAAGAAAAGCTCAACTCCAATCTACTTCAAACAGGCTTTTCTAAACTTATTTGTTCATTCATTTGAATATCTGCTCATTTGAGGATCTTTGTATTATTGAAATATTCTTTTCATTCTTGTTTGTGCTGGTTCAATCTGGGGATTGAACTAGTGGAGGTTGTATACCTCGGGTCAAGCTAGATAAGCTTGAGTTTAGGGTTTTGTGCTGGTGAGCCCGGAAAACCGGCTGGGTTCGTTGTGATCCCGGGGAAAACAATAAGTTTTGAGTTTTGATCTTGTAAAACAACTTGGCTGTAATCTAGTCGATTATAGTGTGGACCCAAGTGAATCTTGGGAGTGGACGTAGGTGTTGGATACACCGAACCACTATAAAATCATTGTGTTTGCCGTGCTTCCATTATCTCTATCTCTATCTCCTTATTTGTGCTTTATATTGCCTTGCATTTAATTTCATTTAACTTAAAGCTAATAGTTTTCAAAAGGTTTAAATTTTTAAAGAACCCAATTCACCCCCTCCCCCTCTTGGGTTGCCATCTGGGCCAACAGGGATGGAACAGATTAATGGCATATCTCATTCCATATAAAAAGCCAGAATAATTTCATCCGGATTTAAAGTATTGATGATTACAATGACCAGCATGCCTCTTCTTCATCTGGCCATTCTTCTACTTTTTTTCCCCCCCTAAATTCTTTCCTCCTTAAAGTAGCTGATGGATGCCCTAGTGGCAGCAATTCTATTCCTTCTTTCTTTGTGGATTTGATCTTTGGGCTTCTTAGTGTGGAAAATAGTGATGTCATGTTCTGAGAAAAAAGGGCAGAGAAAATATATAGATTCTTATTTATGCATGTGATTAGAAGATAAGTAATAAAAGTTTAGAGAGCTTCTCTCTAGGTGGCCACTAAGTGCCCAAAAGCTATCCCTGGCGGCCCATACAAGGAGTCCACCGCCTTGTGTAACTTGACAGACATCATATAGCATTTGAGCAAGCCTATTCCATCATCCAAATCCTTTGGTTCTTGATTGATTTCATAATTTTGGCCCCAATAGGTAGATCTAAGTTCATTTATGAAACTGGACATGACTAATGCAGTAAGATTTTTTTACCTTTCTTTAAAATACTATTTCCAGAGAAGGATTTGCATATCTAAATTTATTCATGAAAGCAGGCAGGTCTAATGCTGTTAAGTTTTTTTTAATTAATTAACTAAATACTACTTTCAAAGAAGCCAAGGAAAACTAAAGACCAAACTACTTTTTTAATTCTACTAACAATGTATTTCTAAGTTAAGAACTTAAGAAAGATTTCATCTCCAACTGATAATTTTAGCAGAAAAAGGAACAGTGGACAACTTTGAAATTTGAGATGATACAACTAAGATGCTATGTATTTGTCTGTATGCAATCTATCACATGATAAACCTTCCTTTACTTGATGACAGGGCGTTGGTATGTATGTGAGACAATGCTGCATGAAGAGTTTGTGGCAAATTCATGAAAGTGGGGCAGGGAAGCATTTGCATTTTTCAAGCCAAACTAGGTGATAATGATGTATTTAAAATGTCATAATTATGATTCTAGGTATTTTGCAACAGCTCAGGCTGATAGCCTATTTTCATAGCTATGAGTGCATTGGCATGGTATATGCTATAGTGCCAATCCATATTATATTTTACATAGTAGTACAGTAACCCTTCACTGATAATATGGTTTGAGGAACTTCCAATGTCTCATAAATAAACATAGATCTTGTAGGAAATTATGTAATCAAGACATGAATCAAATTCATGTAAATACAGCGGAAGATAAAATTAAAACACAAAATTTTCAGATGCCTAAGATCCTTAGGAACAGATTCTTTTAATCAGAAATAAAATCTAAACATTAGATCAATTTATACCTAAGTCGTTTATCGATGTAGAAAAGAATGAAGCCGGTGAATCCTCTGCAACTAGCCATCTATGCGTTCGGCCTCTAACGGTGATCCACGCGAAGAAGAATGGATGAAGACCTTCTAGGTATGAAAAATGACTCTCATGGAGAGAGGGGTGCTAGCGCCTCTTTAATCCCCTTCTAGAATTTATAGGAAAAAAAAAACTCCGTAGATCTAAAGATCTAATCTTTAACTACTCGGTTAGAGAAGGAAGAGAAGAGACGTGTTAATTGAGAGAGGGAGAGAAAAAGATAGAGAGAAAGAAACGTCTTAATTGAGAGAGGAAGAAAAAAAAAGTATTAATAGAGAGGAGAGAAAGAGATGTCCCATCTCATGCGCATAAATCCTTTTTCATATGGTTAAGATTTGCCATCCATACCTTAATAATCAGAGCCGTTCATCACATGAAATAAGCCAAATTTGGGTATCCAATTATTTGTTCATCATATATGCACAAATTATCTCTCCCTAAAATTTTTCCTCTATGATGGATCATATCCATTATTATTTTCTCCTTTAAATTGGGTATTACCCAATTAGATGATCATCTTATCTGAATTTAATTTAATTTAATTTTTATTTTAATTCATCCAAAATTCTTCTTAATGCGTGTGACCCATTAGGCCCTTTAACATGTTGGCAATAATCATGTCCTAATTACTGACCCTAAGATTGATTGAACAACACTCTGTCCAAGTCAATAACATGATTCTATATCATGAGAGGCCTCTAGCAAAGCATTATAACCATTCAAGTGCTAAGGGTTTTGTTGATGTGACCATCAACAACACCTGTCCATGAACGGTTACCGTACGATTCAATCCCATCGTCACATATCCCAGATCAGTCAGTGATATGGAATGTGTCAACCCTATAACTGATCATTGTTTACTTGATCCAGAAAAAATTGACTCACATGAATTGAAAATTCAAAACCATTTCGAATTTCAACTCAACCTTGCAAGGATTTTAAGTCTAATCAATTCATCAAGTGGTCGTGGGATATAATCCTCTCTATATTAAGGAAGAGGAATTCTATTTTGGTCAATCACTACTTCTATGTGTTTCATGTCATACCTAACCATCACCATATTTGTCATTCATGGCTAGAGTGATGTTTGTATAATGTCAAAGTATGTCATTCCACACATGAGGTATAGTGAATACCTCAAGTCAAAGGATCACTCGCACAACCGTCATCAAAGATCAACCACTGATACTATATAGAATATCTATATGGGATCTGTGTGGGTCAACCAATGCATCGTTATAATAATAAGCATCCATACACCTATCCAAGTATCTCATACTTCAACTTACGAGATCAGCTGCTCATCACAAGGGTGAGATATGCAATGTGTACCAGTCTCACGGTGTTTGATGGTGTCCAGTCCTATCTATACATCGACTAGAAAAATTTAAAGAATCAAATCATAATGTGCAATTTGAATCTCACAATTTGCAATCTCTATTACAAATTCCATATGCACGGTTCATATTCTTTTGGACTTTATCTCACAGACAAATATATCAAATATATAATAAAAACATCTAGATAGAAAAAGAAACTAATTTTTTTATTTGTATTCATAGACTGTATATACATATATCATTCAATCCGATTGGATCTAGAGCATACACTAACAATCTTCCACTTGCACTAGAGCCAATCACCCATATATCTAATACCGAGTGACTTAACATGACTATCATGCATCTGCTGTGGCAGGACTTTAGTAAGCGGATCAGCTACATTATTCTCAGTGGGGACTCGTTCTATTTTTACATCATTGCTACCAATAATCTCTCTAATTACATGGTATCTCCTGAGTATATGTTTGGACCTTTGATGAGACCTTGGGTCCTTAGCTTGCATAATAGCTCCATTGTTGTCGCAATACAAATGTATTAGATCAGGAATGCTCGGAACCATACTAAGTTCAGTGATGAACTTCTTGATCCAAACTGTTTTTTTGGCTGCATCTGATGCTGCGATGTACTCGGCTTTGATTGTAGAGTCGGCAGTCGTCTCCTGCTTGAAACTCTTCCAACTGATTGCACCACCATTGAGTGTAAAGACATAGCCTGATTGAGATTTATAATCATCTTTATCACTAAAAACTAGAATCCGTATAACCCTAAACTATAAGTTTGGGTTCTCCATAAACCAAGAACATATCCTAGTCCTTTATAAGTACTTAAGAATATTCTTGACGGCCATCCAATATTTCTCACTAGGATTTACCTGATATCTACTAGTGATACTCAAGGCATAAAAAATATCATGTCTTGTACATAACATCGCATACATGATGGATTCAATTTTTGAGGCGTACGAAATCCTATCCATGTGCTTTCTCTCTTGTTGGGTCTTAGGACTCATGTCCTTGGAGAGATGTACCCTATACGATATTGGCAGAAATCCCTTCTTGGATTCTCCATGCTAAACCGTTTTAGCACTTTATCTATGTACGTTGATTGGAACAATCCAAGCAACCTTCTAAGTCTATATCTTAATACCCAGTATGTACGATGCTTTTCCCAAATCTTTCATGGAGAACTTGCGGGATAACCAAATCTTCACTTCTTGCAGCAAGGATACATTGTTTCCTATCAATAATATGTCATCTACATATAAATCAAGAAAGCAACAACACTCCCACTAACTTTCTTGTATACATATGGATCATCCTTATTTTTTATAAAATCAAACTCTTTGATTGTTTCATCAAAACGGATGTTCCAACTTCTAGAGGCTTGCTTAAGTCCATAAATGGACCTTTACAGTTTGTACACCTTTTGAGAATCAATGGACTCAAAACCCTCAGGTTGTGTCATATACACATCCTTCACTAAATCATCATTTAGGAAAGCAATTTTGACATCCATTTATCATATCTCATAATTGTAATAGGTTGCAATCACAAGCAAAATCCTTATGGACTTAAGCATGGCTATAGGGAAAAAGGTTTCATCAAAGTCAACACCTTGCCTTTGCTTGTAACCTTTTGCGGCTAGCCTCGCCTTATAGGTAATCACATTACCATCCATGTCGGTCTTTTTCTTAAGGATCCATTTGCACCTAATGGGTTTTACCCTTTCAGATGGATCAACCAAGGTCCATACTTGGTTGTCGTACATGGAGTCCATTTCAGATTTCATAGCTTCAAGTCATTTCTTGGAGTCAATGTCACACATTGCCTCCTCGTAATTAGTAGGCTCATCATATTTTATGAGAAATCCATATCTCTCAAAAATATGACGTGATCTACTAAACCTACAAAACTGATGTGTACTTGGAACTACCTATTGCTCCATCTCTCCTGATAGAGGCTCATGCAAATATTGCTTGAATGCAAGTTGAGTCTCCTGCTTAACTCCCACTATATTTGGCATTTGCTCCATATCATCTAATCGGTCTGTGTCAATTTGTGGTTCTTGAGCTTCAATAAGCTCAATATTTCTCCCACTGCTCTTTCTTAAAAAAATCTCATTCTCTAGGAATATGGCATGCCTTAGACAAAAACCTTTTGCTCGAGTGGGTGGTAGAAGTAGTATCCTTTTGTTTCTTTAGGATACCCCACAAAATTATACTTGTCGGATCTAGCTCCAAGCTTGTCCGACTCATTACGCTTTACATAAGCATAGCAACCCCAAATCCTTAGATAACTAAGGGATGATTTCGTTTCACACCATATCTTATAAGGAGTGAAATTGATCGACTTAGATGGAACTCGGTTTAGAGTGTATTCGGTTGTGTGTAGCGCATAACCCCAAAATATTTTTGGAAGGTTTGCAAGGCTCATCATTGATCGCACCATATCTAATAATGTGTAATTCTTCCTTTCTGATACACCATTATGCTGTGGCATACCAGGAGGAGTCCACTGAGAGAGAATCCCATTCTCCTTTAAATATTCTAAGAACACATGGCTTCAATATTTCCTACCTTGATTCGATCGAAGTATCTTAATACTTTTGCCACTTTGTTTTCTACCTCAGATTTAAATTCTTTGAACTTTTCAAAAGCTTTAGATTTGTGCTTCATTAGATATACGTGACCATACCTACTATGGTCATCTATGAATGTAATGAAGTAAGAAAAGCCTTCTATGGCATGAATATTAATAGGACCACAAACATCCGAATGTACTAGTCCTAAATATTCAGTCGTTTGCTTACCCTTTTTAGTAAAAGATGACTTAGTCATTTTACCACGTAAGCACAACTCACATTTCTCAAACGATTCCCAATCGAATGAGCCTAAGTAGCCATCCTTATGTAACTTGGTTAAACGCGTTTCATTTACATGGCCTAAACGATAATACCATAGGTACGAGTTCTTAGAATTATTTGATTTTAATTTCTTAGTTTCTACATTGAGAACAGGGCATTGTAAATTCAAAACATAAATCCCGTCGAACATTTTAGCAGAACCAAAGAATATTTTATTTTTAAAAATTAAAATTCTTTTATTTTCAATTTCAAATGAATATCCATCATTTACAAGGCATGAAACAAAAATAATATTCTTTGTTATGTTTGGAACATAGTATCAATTACTAAGCTCCATTACAAGCCCGGTGGGCAAAGAAAAAGAATAAAATCCTACGGCTAAAGCAGCAACCTTTGCTTTTTTATGCACAGGATCACTTCATCTTTCTTCAGCTTTCTATTGCTTCTTATCATCTGCATATTAATACAAATATGAGATCCACAACCGGTATCCAATACCCAAGTGGAATAAGAAGTAACATAAGAAAACATCTCAATCATAAATATATATGATGTAGAAGCATCTGTATATTTCTTTTCTTTTAGGCTAGCCAGATAAGTCCTACAGTTTCACTTTCAGTGCTCGTCCTTGCCACAGAAGTAACACTTCCCCTTGGTTACTTTGTTTTTCTTAATGCCCTTATTTGGTTTAATCGCCTTGGCCTTTTGAACTTTATTCTTCTTTGGCCGCTTCTTACGAGCGCGAAAGGACTCCACGATCATAATCTGTCCCTTTTCTTTCTTAATGTTGGGCTCAGCATTCGTCAGCATATTCGCGAACTCAAGTAGAGATGCATGTAGCTTGTTCATGTTGAAATTAAGAACAAACTGCGAATAACTGGGAGGTAGTGACTGTAGAACCAAGTCAACATTCAGTTCATGATCTATGACAAAACCCAATCTTGCCAACTTCTCAATTAGATTGATCATTTTCAGCACATGGATATCCACTGATGAACCCTCAGTCATTTTGCACTGAAATAACTCTCTAGATTTCTAAAACCTCTCATATCGAGACTGTGCACCAAACAACTCTTGCAGGTGCATCAAAATCTCCTGAGCATTCGTATGCTCATGCTATACATCGAGGCCAATATGAAACATGTGGCCATATCCTCAGCATCTATATACCGATTGTATGCCACATGAATCTCAGTCGAAGCATCGCTGGTGAGACCTCCGGTGCAACCTCATCTTGGACAAAAATAATTTTTTCGGATCGAAGAACGATCCTAACATACCTAAGCCAATTAGGAAAATTGAGTCCAGTCAATTTATTGGATTCTAAGATACTCCTAAGGTTGATGTTTACACTCATGGTTTCTCTGATAACCTAAAAAAAAATAGAACGAATCAATTGCTATGAATACTAATCACCAACTTGATATGGTAATTTTAAGATTTTTAATTAAGTTGGTTTCTTCCACTATTTTATCAAGGTTAATAGCCCTCTCTATTAATCTCGAGAGATTGACATTCAATTTTCTTAGTGGGCTAGGATCGTCATTCGAATTATCTTGACTTTGGCTTTGGCACAATAAATTTCGATAAGCCAAATTTGTTAGATTATTATCAATCATATCTAATGTGACTCTTAAATCGTTTAGAGGACATTGACTTGTCAATCACATCCATATATGATCATCCTAAAGTTTGCCTCTAGATTAGACTGACCCTAACTTTGGCCAATTATGTCAGCTAATTTAGTTAAGTCAACCCATTGTTCCATAATCAACTCCTCATAAGTGCACTCGACCTCAGCTTTGGCATGACAAATCTCATGACCTAATGATTTTGTATCATGTGAACAATGGAAGGCTAATGACTTAATATTCATGGAGGAATTTAGCGCATCTAGGTTTCATCATACATGTACAATATTTATACTATGTTAGGTTACATATCCTATATATAAATTTTAGATTAATCTTTATTATATATATATATATATATATATATATATATATATATATATATCATAAGATCAAATCTTATAATTGGGATTCCTAATCAAATTAGGATCCCTGACCACTATCTAAGTTAGGAACCCTAATCATATGATCAAATCAATTGCTATTATCCTGATTAAACTTATTGATCTAATCAATTAAGAGCTTCCTTTAATAATGGCCAGATTAGTTGATCAATGGGGTCCTATTTAGCATACTATTTGATCCCATTTAATGGATTTTTTCAAGCAGCGAAGAGCAATTAAAAACTATGATCATACTTTTCTTAGACATCAATGTAGGTAAGCCAATTAATTAGACTAAATTTAGGATCATAGGTCAAGATTGAAATAGAAGAGAGGGTATGAGCCATTGAGGCCAAGGTTACGAAGGCCCGTGCAAAAATGGCTTTGGTTGAAGGGTGCCAACTCTTTGCTGAGAAATGCATGAGGAAGATGGTAAAGGAGTTCAAGGTGTGGATTGAGCTCAAGTTAATCCTATTGAATAGCTCTAACAAGGCTTACTTTATAACATAATAAAGCACCATTGCAGAGATTATGGCCGGGCATCTAGATCTCGACTTCTTGCCTTTGAGGGGCGACCTAGGTAGTGAAGGTAGATGTGGATATGGTTTTATTTACCATCAAGCCTAGCATGGTGGAAGATAGCATCACTCTAGTAGTTGAAGCCATGAAATCCTCGACCAACTTATATATATACACACATGCGCGAAGGAATCACTACTTATGGCATCAATTGGTTAGATTCGATGCCAATTTATTAATGCCTTTTTCTAACCTTGAGTATCTATGAATGAGATTTATTAAAGGAAAACTTGATAAAGCACAACTTAAGAATCTTTTTGATCAATTTGATCAAGTACTCAGCTCAAAATTTAGCTTAAGAACTCAGCATAAAAATTTTGCATACAATAAAAAAAATCATATTATAGGGCTTGGAGTTTCTTCCAAAGACTTCAATACTTAACTAGCATAGAATTCAAAAAAAAAAAAAAAAAAAGGAAGATAAAAGTAAAAAGGAAATAGTAAAAAAATAAAAATAAGAGAGAAAAAAAAGAGTAGAGCAGTAAGTGGTCCGGGCTTTGTCCTCTATTTATAAGTGCTATCAGAAAAATTAGTTAATCATAAGTTTATTTTTTCTTTTTTGATGAACGACACTATCTCTTAAAGTTAAACAAATCTGGAATGAATTTGATTAATTATAATATAATTTAAATAATTTTAGAATATGCTTTTGCCTTATGTTATGGTTTATCAAATCCTATATGATAAGGGACAAATATATTTTTAACATTCTCTTTGTAGAGCAAGTCATATTTGTTATTATATTTATCATCATAATTTTTTTTTGATACAGACGGATGATGATTTAATGTGAATCAATTCAGATAGATTAAAATATAAGATTTATTTAAAATAATGAAATAGAGATCAGACTCTAAATCTAAAATTGAGCATGATAAATAATAAAGGTCACCCTCTAATCGGTTATACAATTGATTTTATGGTAGATATGATGAATCTCCATCCCATTAAGAATTAGCTTATGCTCCTCTTGAGAGCAACAAAGTAAAATAGATCAAAGCGCATCAAATATTGATGATGATAAAGCAAAGGGACCTGGTCTTAATAAATTTCCTGATAAAATTATTTAATAATTATTTGCGATTGGAGATAAACTAAAGATATTTTCAGAAGCCTCCAGAACAAGGGTTTGGATAAGGATGATGACGCCGGTCCAATGCAATTCGGTACACAAAGTGATGGAATTCAGCAGCCAGATGCGGATCATGCGATATTTTCTATGATAAACCCCATCACTGACCCGCTCGCACAGTAGCGAAAAGGACCGACGTGGACTCCGGTGTCCGGTTTTGGATTAAACCTGCGTGCTGCCGCCTTAGCCCAGGGGCCCGCCCATCCGCGTCCATCATGAGGGCAGAGGCCTCTCCCGTGTCCGCCCGCGCCATCTAATAAATAATTAACCCAAGCTTCTCACTGCCAAATTCACCACCGATCGATACCCTTGAAGATTAAGAGGAGGAAGAAATGGGTTCCCTCATGCCCGGATGGGACTCCCCTGCTTCGGATCCAGACGCAGGTATGCTCGCTCTTTCTTCCTCTCCGTTAGCACTAACACTACTGCACTTGATGATGATGATGATGATGATGTGTTTGTTAATTACCACAGCTCGATTGACGAGGAACAAATCGCTAACAAAAGAAGAGATCGAGTCCTTCTGGAAGTCGCACAAGAAAACCGACGAAGAGGAAGGCGAAGACTTCCAAAATGCCCTCCGTTCCCCAAAACATCTTCAGGTAATCAGCCGTAGCCGTGTTTTTAATCTTCCTACCTTCTCCTCGTCGTCCATGAAGTTGATCTTAGCTTGGTTGTTGCTGATCTCCCTCGCTATCTATCTATCTATCTTTCTATGGATTCTTCCAGGAAATGGATGAGATCAGGCTAAAGAAGTTCGCCTTGTGGCATCAGCTGGAGAAGGGCGAGAAGACCGGTGAATCCGACGCAAAACCAGATCGGAGCGGCGACTGGTACGGCGCTTCCTCCATCCTTGTTCATATGAAGTCCTTTAAATAAATAAATAAATATGTTATTATATTTTTATTTTTATTATAGTTTTTTTTTTAAATTTAATCTTCCATCGAAGTAGGATAATTTTTAATGGCCTTTGGATTTTAACCATGATCCGTTGGTGGTACTGCAGGTGGACGAGGAGCAATTGGGCTTTCCTTAACGAGCCTCCGCGTGATGAGATGGCGGACTCGGCTCACAACTACGCCGCTCAGTTCCATGTCGCTGGACTCGCCGCCGCCAAAAAAGCATGAGCCGTGATTCCATCGGCGCTGGTTGTATTGTAAGTCTTCATGTAAATATACCAAGAGCTGTCATCAGAGATAGCCTATGTTTGATGTAATCTATTTATTTGGACCAAATATGTTGTGTTGGTTCCAAATATGTAATCTATGTTTCTTTCTCAATCTTCATTGGTTGAAGAAGAACAAGGGGGATAAGTTTTTCTTTGCATATTAGTAAGGAATCAAGGGCAAGAAGTAGGTCAAGAAAAGGGTATAATCTTAAACATCGTATAAAATATCAGGGGATCTAATTTTTGACATCATAATTTGATCTTTATGCGATAATTGAGGAAGAATTGCTTGGCTTGCAGTGAACGGAGTCTATTTATAAGAGAATTCTTTGAATGATTAATATATATATTCGAAGCTCATCCTTTTACATTCGCATTCTGGCTAAGTACGGTGTAAAGATCTCCTGTTTTACAGCATTTCTGCATCTAATTTTTTAAAAATCTTTATAGAAGCTTTTTTTTTTGGTTAAAAAAAGGGATGGGGGAGATTAAATCTGGTGCAGCTTTCCTAATGTTTTTTTTTTTTATAATGTTCGATTTGGATAATTTAAATTTGCACATATATTTTTTATCTTACGATGAGTACATCAATTTACGTCGTCAGAGATTTAACAGGCAGCTATAAGAAAAGTTTTTCTAACATCTTATCCGCACCCACAGAACTTTATTGAGCTACCGCTTGAACGATAGAAACATTTTTTTGGAATATCATAATTCTAACTATGATTATTTAGTTAGAATAAAATCTTTCTCAAAGGCAATTGTTGAAAGTGTATGAGTAAAATAACCTTGTGACATTAAATGATAGGAAATGGTTTATTTATCAGGACCAAGGAGAGATATATTCAGCTCTAAAAGTAATTTTAATTTGTGATCTGCACCGTTTGCCATTGGAAGTTTTATCAACTGACAAATCAATTGGCTGGCTTGGCTGGCTTCACAAAATTGCTAGATGTTCTTTTATTAGACACCTTGCTTGTAGCTAGTTCCTAATGCTTGCTATTAGGGCAATCTATTCAAGTACAACAAGAAGAGCAAAGAAAAGAGAATGCTAGGGTTGTCAAAAGTAAAGATTTTTTTTTTTTTGACTTGAGTCATTTCAAGCCAAGTGGATCATTTATCACAAAAAAAAATATATGAGCTCCAAGAAAATGATTCAAGTTTCTTGTAGATGGAACTATACAATACTAAATCAAAAATTGATCTTTAAAGAATAAGCTTTTTTTCTCAAAAAGCCAATTAATTAGGATGGCCCTTTCTTCCTTTGCAATAATGTTATAAAATTTAACTAGAATTAGCCATGCCATCTCCAGGTCCTTGCATGAAAGGAATGAAACTTTTTTCTTATGTTGCATGGGATACCATCTCTTTAGCAAATAAGAAGGGCTATGAGGAACGTTTTTGTAGATGATCATATCTTCTCATTTTGGAGTAAATACCATTAAAAATGATCACATGTTTCTATCATCCCATCTCATTCAGAACACTTTGTCACCCAATCTCTAAAAGCAACTTAGAATCAATCTTTCAGACTTAATGTCAACATATCAATTAGTTGTTGATTTGCCAACCATACATCTCTAACCATTCCCAGTAGTTTAACATTTTGGGTCAAAGTTGGATTTTGATATGTATATTGTTGATTATTCATATTCCAAATATTTCTCTTTAGAATATATTCTCATATGGTTCGCCTTTTTGATACCAAATGTGTATCGAATACCGGTACATCTCTCATGGTATAGCTTATATGGTATAGCCTCTGTATTAGTACCGATATAGTACCAATATTGATATGGTGATGTATTGATCGATATAGCATATCATGATCCATTTCACATGTTTACCGAGGATTCTTATATAGGTGTCTCATCTTTTAACACGTTTCTTTATGATAATTTTATTTAATAATTTTTTTAAATAAATTTCAAACCAGCAAAATTCATAGTCTAGCTAGTTTTTAATTCTCATTCTTTAATATTGATCAATAGAAAAGTTATAATATTTCAAAATAGTTTCACATCGAATAAAAAAAATTAATTAAATGCTTATAAATTAAGTTTACCTATTATTAATTAATTTCATTAAACTTTTTAGTGTCACATGGTTTGAGCCCACGAGATGCCGTATTATAAGAAAATAAATTGTAATAACCTAAAAATAGTTTCATATCATATAAAAAGAAAATGTTATAACTCAAGTTTAATTAATTTTACTTAAGTTTTTAAAATCACATGATTTTGACCCATAGAAGATGCAATATGGAATGATAATGGCATGGTACGTAGCTTTCACATTATATAGGCTTTACAACTCTCAGCCTACTTTTAAGAATTCAAGAACCTTGCATTCTTGCTATGCGAAGGAAACAACTCCCCCAAAATGATACCAAATCTTGCATACTGGCTATGCTAGGACTGAATTCATTTCTAGGGCAATGTTTTTATGTGCCCTGACTAAGACAAGCTTTCCAAATGTTCTTTATTATTTAATTTTGATACTCTTATTTGCAAAACACTTTGTTTTTTGCATGCAATTACTAGCAATTTTTTCACAATATAAAAATAGCTTTCAACAAGATAAGAACAAATTTTGTACATATGATGGCATATGCTTTCATGTACAAGCTTAAAGATCTAGTATTAAAAAAGATATGAAATTTTAGCTTTTCTAATTGATAAACCTGATGCCTTAAAGTCTGTGGAAAAAACTAATTCAATTCTTCAAATCCAAAGTTCCAAAAATTTTCTACTTCCAAATTCCTATGGTAATCATCAAACCTAGGTTTCAAGACACAATTCTGTTTCTATTGCTCTAAAAATGGTGTAAAGATCTTTAAAATAATTTTTGTAATTAAAACCAATTATTATATTGCTTTGAAAATTGCGGCAAAGTATAATTTTTTTGACGGATATGAAAACCATTTTTTATTTTGTAACCTATAGTCAAATTTATTGGTATATTTGAAGTATTTAATACACTTTTTAAAAACCCCATAAATATAATTTATGATGTTTTATTTACAATTTTTTAAAATTTTGGATGCTACACATCAAAGTGTATATTTTAGCACTTAATTTCTATCCTTCTTTGAAATAATTGCTCTCATTTGAATATAATGTTTTAATGCACTACTTAATATTGTTGTTACCATTTAGGTCATTTACTCTTTTAATTAATGCATATATTACATTTATATTTTCAATTTGAATTTTTCATTGAAGCCATCATCAATTAAATACCTAAAAACAAACCTCTAAATCTTATCTATGAGGAACATATTAAGCAACAAATATTTTATAAATGACACTTCTAATGATCATAGGCTATCAAACCAAAATTCATTGGCTCATCTTTTCAAGAAATGAGAGAACCGCATAAGATATGAATTTATGACTTCTAAGTCAATCTTCGATGGAATTTATTCCCTCTTTGATAAGTATAAAATAGATGATGCTGGTTTGGATAAGTTCACAATACCCTAGTTTTGTAAGTCTTCCATGATGGAATCTAAAGTCATTAGTTTCCAAATTCATAAATTCAAAGATCTTATTTGAGAACTCAAGTTGAGGAAATACAACTTCTCTAAAAGAGTTATAAAGTTCAAATCTTAATTTATTCTCCTCCTACTTCTTGATCAAATTTCTTGTAAGAGTTAAGTCCTTAGGCAAGTTGACCTAACTCTAGTGGATGTTAGTAATTTTGTTAAAATTGAAGAAGAACCCTAACTTAAGGATAAGTAAAAGCAAGAATTTGGATCCCAAATCAACCTGAATCTTCTTTTAGATTAAACCAAAGCAAATTCAAATTTCAAAGGAAAAACTTAAAGAAAAAAAGAACTTTCAAGTTCAGATTTTTTTTGTCTTTCTTCCAAACCTTATGCAAACCAAAATTTATTCAAATGAGAAACTAAAATGATTCGTTCTATTTATGCATAAATGAACCAATTAGGTGGTGAAAGATGGCTACTACATGAATATTAAATCATCGGAGAAATTAATTAGCCAAAGCCAAAGATAATGTCAGACCTTTAAAACAATTAACACAATTTTGGCTTAATTTATCTTTCCATTTAGCAATATTTTCATTTTAATTATCATAAAATTTCATTTTATGAGTTATATCAATATTTATAGCATACTTTTAACATTTAATTTATATCCACATGAATACTAACATTTCATTAAAATTTTTTTTACAACAAAAATGAATGCAACCCATATCCATCCGTGAAAACAAAGATAATAACATCTTTTATGCAAACAAAGAAGAAAACAAAAGTATATAAAAAAAAAATTGAAAACTATGAGCTGCTTCTTCCCAAACCATCATCATGTATATCATGTTAGACTAAAATTA
Source organism: Calamus simplicifolius (assembly GCA_900491605.1). Taxonomy (NCBI): domain Eukaryota; kingdom Viridiplantae; phylum Streptophyta; class Magnoliopsida; order Arecales; family Arecaceae; genus Calamus; species Calamus simplicifolius. The sequence continues at coordinate 1,007,917 of UESW01003875.1, forward strand.
AATATATTGATTCCTGTCATATATGCAAAAATATGAGATCAATATATTTATCATGAAAAATAATGTAAAACATGATCGATACATAAATACCTCAGCCATTGCTCCACACAAATAGATTGACTTTTCTTCTTATTAGGTAAGACTCTTTCATACCTTACGGTCTCTTGAGTGTAAACTTTTTTATATAAATATTTTCATTTTATATTTCTTTATGCCTTATCTATCCAGAGGGGGCTTCAAACGGATATGGTTGAAGGATGTTTACCTTAATCATGAATTTAAATTTTGAATTCATATAACCCTCGATATCGAATATAGGACCATCTTAATCGTATCTAACCGATACACTTAATGAAAAAAAAAAAATCAATACATCAATCATCAGTCCCATCACGAAAACCATCAACAACTGCGGAACAATCACCAAAACAAACATCCCAAGCTCAGCATGCAAATAATGTTTACCTTGAAACCTTTCAATAACTCTCGCTCTCTACTTGCTGAAATGACGGAATGCTCTCTGGCCGGCTTAGCTCACTCTTGGTAGTGGCAGGCATTCTTGAGGTCGAGTTGCCGGCCGAGCTGGTCCTCCCGGAGGACGAGGGAGCAATGGATGTGGTGGTCGAACTTGGACTTCACCAGCTTGCTGAGGATATGGGCACGAGCCCGAATGGCAAAGTCGAGCTTGACCGGCACCACCACCGACCGGCTGCTCAGGCTCATGCCACCGCCGTAGAGCGGCGCCTGCCTTCCGACCACCTTTACTGTCACCATCCTGCTAGCCTTCCTCGAGAGGTAGAATTCATCCATCTGCACTCATTCACATTCGCCATTGAAATAAGTTTAGAGTAGATATTCAAAGTAAATCATAGCGGATTACTGGTTATAAAACTGAAATTGAATGCAATCAAAGAAAACAAAATATTATTAATGAAATAAGTTGCAATTGGAGCTGGATGAGAAATCTCCGGCTATTTTATGGGAAATTATTAATTAATGAAATGTGACATTTTCATAGCTCAAGCAAGACTTATATAAGGAATATCCAGCCATAGATGGAACATAAAAATACGTAGATTTTAGTTCATATGGGTCAAGATTTATGTTTGATTTATAAGATATTTTATGTTGCACTTGCAAGCCCATGGATATCCAGAAAAGAAGAGATGTTTTTATTGGAATGCATGGGCTTATTAGTAAACTGAAGGTATTTTCTAAAAAATTATTTTTAAAATTTTATGTCAATCTATTTTTTTTAATTATAAATTTAAAAAAATTAAATTATTTTTCCAGTTGTATCCTTCTTGTAATTTTTTTATCACCGTAGCTTCACTATCTATTACTATCTCCATAATTAATCATTTCTTACTGTTATCATCATGATCATTGTTGCTGCCAAACCACTTGCACTGACCATCGGGTGAGCTGGGATCTCCGCAGGCCTTCCAGAGTACAGAAAGGTCACTGTCTTCCTTTAGGAGCCTGCAAAAAGTCCCGAACCGATGGTTCCGGTGGGGACCCTCCGACGCTCAAGTCAGTGGGTTGATAGAACTGGAAAGTTGTATATATCAGTAGAGTTTTTCAGAGAAGAGTCCCCTCGCGTTGAGCTCGGGTCCTCTTCTTATACCTTTATGGGGAGCCACGTTCTCCTGAATGGCGAGTGGGTGAGCCGTTGCTGAATAGGCGTCGTGTATGCCGGTAACTGCGGGACGCGCTAGTACCTGCCCGTGATTTCAGTGAACGAGATACACGGTAACATATGTCTCGAATCTCGGGGTCCGTTACTTGAAGTGGGTTTCAGTGTATTTTGGAAAGAATGACACCAAGTTATGGTTAGAGCCAGACCAAAGCCGTAGGCCGGAGCCAAAGGCCGGAGCTGGAGGCCGGAGCCGATGCTGTAGGCCGGAGCCAAAGGCCGGAGCTGGAGGCCAGAGCCGACGCTGGAGGCCGACCAAAGGCTAGAGCTGGAGGCCGGAGCTGACGCTGGAGGCCGGAGCCAAAGGCCGGAGCTAAGGCCGGAGCTGGAGGCCGGAGCCGACGCTGGAGGCTGGAGCAAAGACCGGAGCCAAAGGCCGGGACAGGATTCCAAAATCCTGAGAACGAGCTATCACATCATTAATTCCGAAAATTACGCAGGAGGTTATAACGCCGCCCAGAGGAGATGGTCAGCCGTATCAGATGCCCCCTCGCCCCTGAGATGGGTGGGCGCATAGTCACCAGCGAAAGGGGTGTTAATATCCACCAGGCGGCTGAGCTCTGCGCCATTATTTCGTCCGTTCATGCCGTTGGGATTGGGGAAGATTTCTCTCGAGTAAGGAGTTGTAAAAAGGTGAGCGTCATCATTGCAGTAAGGACACCGCCATCTTTTTAGTGGTGAAGCTTTTCGCTTTTTTCGCGCCGATGGGATGCCGAAGCAGCTTCCAGTTGAAAGTAGACACATGGCCAAACCGGACAGTCGTGGATGATTTGAAATGGGGCTATAAAAGAAAAATCGTCCTTATCCTTCCGTCCCCACTTTCTCTTACGTTACAACTGCCCTCCTTGAGTCTACAAGCGTTCGTCCGCCTCCTATGTCTGTTCCCCTCCTCGCGCTCCTTCAATCTCAGTTCGAGCTTTCCAGGTTAGTTCCCATGGCTTCTTCACCTTCCTGCTCTATTTCCGATTCTGGGGTCGTTCCCCCATTCCTTCTCAACCTTCTGCCTCCTTACCGAGTCATTGGACCACCCCATCTTCTGACCACACTTCACCGAAACGACGGCGGTCGGCCGGACATCCCGCAACCGGGGGTCGGCCGGCCATCGGACGAACCTCTCCCCGATGCCGTCCGGCAGCCGCTGGTCCCTCCAGCGCTATCAAGGAGTCCCCCGAGTGGACTGCCTCCATTATGTCTGCTCAAGACATAGTGAACTTAGGAGCCAAATATAACTTTCCTCCAACCGTACGTTTTTCCTACCCCGCTCCTAATGACAGGGTAACCTCTTTCCGTCCCGGAAGGGTTGCCTTGTACGGAGCCTTCTTTAAGGCAGGACTTCGATTACCCATTCACCCTTTCATCCTCAATCTTCTAGATAGGTATTCTTTAACACCCTCCCAATTAGTTCCCAATTCCTTCCGAACCATCGTTGGTTTTCTGATTCTTTGTCATCTGCAAGGTATAGAGGCTAGCATTTCATTATTTTCATAGTTTCTATACCCTCCGCAAGCAAACGGGTTGGTAGTCCTTCACCCCAAGACCCACTAGGATCCTCAAATTGTATCTTCCCACCTGTTAAAGGGTGGAAAGATAAGTTTTTCTTTGCCAATATCGAGGGAGTGAGCGGAAGCTGGGGGACACCAAATACTGACGCCAATAAGGATTCTTCCATCCTTCCGAGGGATCGAATGACCTTTGGGCAACTTCTAACTGCCGATATCCCTCGGTGCAATTAGCTTCTGACTGACGAAAACCTCCGCCTCGCCGGCCTTATTCCATCTAGCGGTGAGCACTTGATTACTCACCTCCTTCCCCTTTTCTTCTGTCCCTTGCATTCATTTTTAATTATTATTATTATTTTAACTCCTTTCCTGTTTTTTTGATATAGGGATGACGCCATCACTCCTTGAGATCATGCAAGCCACTACCAGGAAGAGGAAGGCCATGGGGAATGGGGCCCCCGCCGAGAGGAGGGCCGTCGCCAAGATTCCCAGGAGGACCGACGCCGGAAGGGCCAAAGCCGGTGGGGCTGAGGTCATGGAGCCTTTGCATGGGCACGAGGCGGTAGAAGCCCAAGCCGACGAGCCCGTGAGGAACGACGCAGCATGGGCCGAAGCCAGCGGGGAAGTTGGGCGAAACGAGGAGGGAAGAAGTGATTTGCCTTTGCCAACACCGGCTCCCCCTCCTGTTATCATGCTCGATACCTCTCCGGATCGAGTTGTGAAAGCACCATCGCCCCCGCCGAAGCCGTCGAGACGGAGCCGGCCCACTCAACTACAAAGCCGACTCCAGCTGCTTTTATATCCCCTAAGGGGGCAACAACCGAGGCACCTCCACCAGCGAAAGTGCCGGGGGCGGTAGAGTCAGAGGCAGAGTCCTCCCACGCGGCCCCACGTCGGCGGAAGCGAAGGGCATTGATCCTTCCTTTCAATCGATTTTGGCAAATTATAGTCGCTGGGCCGAGCGAGCACTGAATGAGGCATCTGTGTCCTAGGTGCAGGAGTTCCTCCATCATCAGGGGAGGGCTACCTTCTTTCGAGAGGCGTCTGTGGCGCACCTCTGGGTGAGTTTTGCTCCACTATCATCATTTTTTTTAGACTATTTTCTTTGTCTAATTTAAACACCCTATCCAGGCGTTGAATTCTATGATTGCCATAAGGGACATGTGGGCCCTGGGCGATGTTGCTCTCGATCAATCGTTGGAGGAGATGCGAGAACTCCGGGCCAGGGCAGAGAAGAAAGTCGCCGAGGCCGAGAAGAAGGCTGCGGGAGCTGAGAAAAAGGCTGCAGAAATTGAGCAAAAGGTTGCAGAAGCCGAGCAGAGAACCTCCGAGGTGGAGAAGAGAGCTACAGAGGCCATAGAGAACTTCAGGAAGTCTAGCGCCTTTAGCAGGGAATTGGCTGAGTCGACAGCTTTTGCATATGAGGGCGGCTTCCAAGACTGCAAGGAAAAAAAACCAAAAACTCTATGGCCTTGAAGGGATCGAAGGGTTGGAGCCAGATGACATCCCGAAAGATGACAACTTAGCTCCAGACAATCCCTAGTCTCCTTTACCTTAACTGTAATGTTTCAAGTCCGATTTAAATCGGCGATTTTGTAAACTTTGGGCTATTAATGAATCTTTTGATCCGTAATGTTTATATCTTGGTTCGTAATTGGGTCTGCTAGTGTGTGAATTGACATAAATCAAAAACCTATGGCCGAAAAATTACGATATGATTCCCTTTTTGAGGGACATTAGAAATCAATTAGAGAACTGATGCGGGATCAGGCTTGGTTGCAGGCACGAGGGTCAAAGCACTTAGGGTAGGATCACGTTTGTGCATATGCAAAGTCATTCAATGCCAACACAAGGTTGGATAAAATGCCGACACGAAGTGGGGCTTAAGTGCCGGCGCGGAGCCGGGCTAAGTGCCGGCGTGGAGCCGGGCTTTACGTGCCGACGCGGAGCCGGGCTTTACGTGCCGACGCGGAGCCAAGCTTTAGGTGCCGATGCGGAGCTGGGCTTTAAATACCAACGCGGAGCGCTTTAGGTGCCGACGCGGAGCCGGGCTTTAATGAGGAGCCAGAATGCTTCAACACTTTCATTAGTGCAAAAGGATGAACGACAATTATAGGCTAATGTTTAAAACAAATATGACAATGGGTTACTGATAATACCGCCTGAGATTATCTGTATTCTAGGTATGAGGGAGGGGTGTCCCATCTAGTTCCTCGATCCGGTAAGCTCCGTGATGAAGTGCTTGGGTGACTCGATAAGGCCCTTCCCAATTGGGGGATAGCTTGCCTCCCTCCATAGGTTTGGAGACTGCAGCTCGCCTGAGGACCAAATCTCCCAGGAGGAACGTCCTGGGACGGACTCGGGCATTGTAGTACTTTGCAATCCTTTGTCGGTAAGAGGCCATTCTGATTCGTGCTTGATCGCGAAGCTCTTCGACGAGGTCGAGGTTAGCCCTTAGTTGACTGGGATTGTCATCTTCATTGTACGACTGTGTCCGGGGACTAGGGACACCGATCTCCACTGGGACGACGACTTATGTTCCGAAGACAAGGCTGAATGGAGTCTCTTCAGTGGGAGCACGGGGCGTTGTGTGATAAGCCCACAATACATTTGAGAGCTCTTCTACCCATCTCCCCTTGAAGTTGTCCAAGCGCGTCCTAAGTCCTTGTAAGATTGTACGATTCATCACTTCGGTAGCCCCGTTAGTTTGCGGGTGACCAACAGAAGTGAACCTTTGGTGTATTCCCAGTTCAGCACAGAAGTCTCTGAATGAGCCATTGTCGAACTGGCGTCCGTTGTCGGTAACGAGCGTGTGGGGTAGTCCAAATCGGCAAATAATGAACTTCCAAAAGAAACTCCTCACCTTAGCTTCAGTAATCTTGGCTAGCGCTTCAGCTTCCACCCACTTAGTGAAATGATCGATGGCGACAAGCAAGTACCTCCGTTGGCCAGAAGCAGGAGGGAAAGGTCCCAAGATGTCCATCCCCCATTGGGCAAACGGCCATGGAGCCGATAGAGGGCTCAATCGAGAAGTTGGTTGCCGTTGGATGTTGGCATGCCGCTGGCAACTATCACATTTCTGGACTAGCTCGGCCGTGTCCTTCCGCATGGTGGGCTAGTAATAGCCTTGGCGTTGGGCTTTGTAGGCCAATGCTCTGCCCCCCAAGTGGCTTCCGCAGATACCTTCATGGATCTCTCGGTGGATGTAATCGGCATCTGTGAGGCCAACACATCTCAAGAGGGGATGGGAGAAGGACCTCCGATACAGCTGCCCGTCGAACATTAGGAACTTGTGTATTCGCCGTTTGAAGATCTTGACTTCGGTGGGGTCGGTTGGTAGGGCTCCAGTAGTAAAGTACTTAGTGTAGGCGTCCATCCAAGAAGGCTCTTGGCGGACTGGCATGGATTCTTTTATTGTGTCAATGCTCGGGGTCTCCAGGCGCTCCATATAAGTTCTTCCCAAGGTTCTGTCGGCCGATGTAGCTAGACGAGACAGCGCGTTGGCTCTGGCATTCTCCTCCCGGGGAATGTAACTAATGCTGAAACGGGTTAAGGGGAAGACCTGCGACTGCACCATACTCAGGTAACATGACATGATGGGATCTCGTGCCTCGTATTTCCCCCTTTATCTGGCCACAAACTAGCTGAGAGTCGTGAAAACTCTAAGATGCTTTACCCCGAGCTCACAAGCTAGTCGTATTCCAGATAGTAGGGCTTCATACTCGGCTTGGTTGTTGGTAGCTGGGAAAAGGAAACGGAGGGCATACTCCATCACCACTCCGTCGGGACTGGCTAGAATGAGGCCAGCCCCACTTCCGTGAGAGTTTGACGCCCCATCCACATGAAGGAGCCAGTCCCTCCCTTCTTCCTTGACTTCATCATCCAAGGGTCTTCCCTTTGTTCTTTTGTCCAGGTGCCTTCGACCAAGAAGTCCGCTAAGACTTGGGACTTCATAGCTATCCTGGGCCGGAATGACAGATCAAATTCTCCCAACTTGACCATCCACTTTGCCAGATGGCCAGAAGTATCAGGACGGGACAGGACCGCCTTGAGCGGCTGGTCGGTGACCACCACGATCGGGTGAGCTTGGAAATAGGGCCTGAGGCGTTGGGCGAAGATGATCAGTGCAAAGATAACCTTTTTGACTTTCGAGTACCTTGTCTCCGCATCATGCAGCACCTTGCTGGTGTAATACATTGGCTTTTGCATCCCATCGGCATCCATGCGCACCAGCACGGAACTAACCGCTTCGGGGGAAGCCGCGAGGTACAAGAAGAGTTCTTCTCCACTCCTTGGCTTGGACAGTAGTGGTGGGGCGGATAGGAATTCTTTTAATCCTTCGAAGGCCTCCTGACACTCCCTGGTCCACTCGAAACCATTGACTCGGCGTAGTGCCTTGAAGAAAGGTAAACACCTCTCCGCAGACTTGGATAGGAAACGGCTCAGGGCCGCTACCGTCCGGCCAAACGTTGCACTTCCTTCTTATTGGAGGGAGATTCATGTCCAAGATGGCTCGGACTTTATCGGGATTCGCCTCTATTCCTCGTTGGGTCACCATGAAACCCAAGAATTTGCCGGCTGTCACCCCAAAGGCACACTTACGGGGTTTCAGCATCATCCTATACTGGCGGAGGTTATCGAAAGTTTCCGTCAGGTCGGCGATATGGCTGGTGGCGTGAATGCTCTTTGTCAGCATGTCGTCCACGTATACCTCCATGTTGCGTCCGATCTGGCTCTCGAAGACTTTGTTCATCAGCCTCTGGTAGGTGGCTCCGCGTTCTTTAGTCCGAACGGCATCACCTTGTAGCAGTAGATTCCCTTCTCAGTTATGAAGGAGGTAGCCTCTCGTCTGTGGGTTCCATCCTGATTTGGTTGTACCCAAAGAAGGCATCCAGATGTGGTGTCTACCAGTTGATCGATTCGGGGCAGAGGGAAGCTGTCCTTCGGGCACGCCTTGTTAAGATCGGTGAAGTCTACACACATCCTCCAACTCCGTTGGCCTTGCGACCATCACGACGTTGGCCAACCAATCGGGGTATCGAACTTCCCGAATGTGGCCTGCAGCTTTTAGTTTACGGACTTCCTCATCGACAGCCTTCTGTCTATCCGGAGCGAAAGCTCCTCTTCTTCTGTCGGACAGGCCGGCATTCTGGCTTGAGGTTGAGTTGGTGAGTGATTATCTCCTCGGGGATGCCTGGCATATCAGACGACGACCATGCGAAGACGTCAGGAGTTGCGCGCAAGAAAGCAAGGAGCTGATCGCGGGCCTCCTCTGGAAGCAATGCCCCGACTTGGATGGTCTTCGCGGGGTCGTCTCCCAAGGAAAAGTTAGGAAGGTGCTCGGCTGGCTCCCCTCTCTTCTCCACCTCGGGGGTCAGTCAGTTTTGGTGCAGTCGCCGATGCGGTCTCTTGCGACTGGGGGCTAGGTGGTAGCAGAGTGGCAACGGTTTTGCTCTCCCCTCATTTCTCCTATTCCTTCGTTGGTGGGGAACTTCACAAGTAGCCTTTTGGTGGAGATGACAGCATCCAACAGGTTTAAGCCAGGCCTCCCCAAAATAGCATTGTACGCCAAGGGGACCCACCACCAAGAAGTTCATAAGAACCGTGCTCTGGCGTGGTGGGGTTCCGGCTGTGACTGGGAGAGTGATTTCCCCTTCGACCCGGACTGAATCCCCGGTGAAGCCCATCAGCGGAGTGGTGACAGGTAAAAGAGAACTTGCAGGTAAACTCATTCTAACACAAGCGTCATAACTTAAAACATTCACTGAGCTTCCACTATCAACCAAAATCCGCTTTACAGGATGTTTGGCGATCGTCATAGAGACGACGACGCCATCATCGTTTTTATTCACTACCCCCTCTAGGTCTTTTTTGAAAAAAGGAATTACAGATTGTCATCTTCCTCTCGCTGTCTTTTGGAACCGCTGCCTGCCCCCCAGGAGATCATGGCCACCGTCTTCTCTGTTGGGGCGTTGTCCAAGGCAATCTGCTGCGTGGGAGGTGCTGACGGACCCGGTTGTAGGGTTCCCCCGGCGGACGAACTTGCTCAGATGGCCTTGCTGGACAAGCTCCTCGATAGCTTTTTTCAGTTGGCGGCAATCTTCAGTGTCGTGGCCATAGTCTCTGTGATATCGGCAATAGACTTCTTTGCTGCGGGGACCCCTGACTTCATTGGAGGTGGACGCCGAAAGTAAGGCTCTTCCTCATCTCTAACAAGATGTGAGATATCGGAGCGAGGAGGGGTGTAAATGCTCCTTGGGAACTAGTGTTTGGGGCCGGCTATCCGCGCGACGAGGCGGCTCAGGCTTTCTGGACCATCCTCCAGCGGGTTCTACGGGTGCTGACTTCTTGCTGGAACTTTGTCGGCCTCCCTTCTGGAAGAATCTGCTGCTCGGCGCGAATGTACTTCTGTGCCCGGCTTAGCAGCTCGGCGTAGGAGCCGGGGGCTTTTTATCTAGAGAATACGCAAATCTGGATGGGCGAGTCCTCGCTTCAGCGCGAGAGTGGCTACAGAATCCTCCAAGTTATAGACCTCGAGCGCGGCCTCCTTGAACCGAGCCACGAAATCCTTCAGAGTTTCCCCGCTCCTTTGTTGGACAGCGAACAAGCTATCGGCGACTCGAGGGATCTTCCGGCATGCGTCAAAGTGGGCCAGGAAAGATCGCTCGAGTTGCTTGAACGAGTTGATGCTGCATGGTGGCAGACGAGAGTACCATGCACGCCGCCTTCCGAAGTGTGGCTGGAAAGCAACACACAGGAGAGGGTCTGTCGCCCCCTGGACCTGCATGAGACCTTGTAACTCTCCAAGTGTCTAGGGGGTCCGTCGTACCATCATACGGGTCCAGCTGAGGGAGACGAAACCGGGGTGGGACCGGCTCCTCCATGATGCGACGCGAAAGAGGTGGACGGTGGTTGTAGTCCACTCCGTTTGGGTTGGCGATCGGCGTATGAGTTCCTCCAATCGTTGATAATACTCGTCGAGCCGTTGCTCGGCCCGTCGAGCGGCCTTCTGCTCGAGTCTCCTTTAGAAGAGTCAGAGGAAGAGGATGGAGAGGCCCGCCGTGTATTGGGCAATCGCGTGGCTCCTTCTCACTGCGTCGCTGCGAGAACGATCGGAATGGAGGGAAAGGGACGTCGCCGTTTTGAGGTTTCCCAGCGGCGAGACCTCGGGGACAAGTGGTGGGAGGCTTCAGGAGGGGTCCTTCCCTGATGAGGTTGAATGGTTTCATGGCCTTCCTCGTGGAGCGGAGGGGGCTAAGACGGCGGCCCAGGTACGGTAGCGAAGCAATGCTCCTGCAGTCCCTGTACCACCGTCATCAGATCCTGCACTTGATGGGCCAGGGCATCTAGCCGATCGAACTGGCTAACCTGCGTGGCGCAGGAGGTGGAATATGGAGGTTGTCCTCCGATTGTTCAGCCTGTGGGATACGCTTCGCAGCCTGACTGGTAGAAGCTTTCTGAGCTCGCGTGGTTACCATCGTCTCCCTTGCAGGGGTCGCAGATACGTTGAACAAACGTTCACCTGCCCCCCTTCCTGGCGCGCCAATCTGTTGCTGCCAAACCACTTGCAATGACCGTCGGGTGACTTGGGATCTCCACAGGCCTTCCAGAGTACAGAAAGGTCACCGTCTTCCTTCAGGAGCCTGCAAAAAGTCCCGGACCGGTGGTTCCGGTGGGGACCCTCCGACGCCCAAGTCAGTGGGTTGATAGAACAGGAAAGTTGTATATATCAGTAGAGTTTTCAGAGAAGAGTCCCCTCGCGTTGAGCTCGGGTCTCTTCTTATACTTTCTGGGGAGCCACGTTCTCCTGAACGGCGAGTGGGTGAGCCGTTGCTGAATGGGCGCCGTGTATGCCGATAACTGCGGGACGCGCTAGTACCTGCCCGTGATTTCAGCGAATGAGATACACTTAACAGATGTCTCGAATCTCGGGGTCCATTACTTGAAGTGGGTTTCAGTGTATTTTGGAAAGAATGACACCAAGTTATGGTTAGAGCCAGACCAAAGCCGTAGGCCAGAACCAAAGGCCGGAGCTAGAGGCCGGAGCCGACGCTGTAGGCCGAAGCCAAAGGCCGGAGCTGGAGGCCGGAGCCAAAGGCCGGAGCTGGAGGCCGGAGCCGACGCTGGAGGCCGAGCCAAAGGCCAGAGTTGGAGGCCGGAGCCGACGTTGGATGCCGGAGCCAAAGGCCGGAGCTGGAAGCCGGAGCCGATGCTGGAGGCCGGAGCCAAAGGCCGGAGCCAAAGGCCGAAGCCAAGGATTCCAAAATCCCGAGAACGAGCTATCACATCATAATTCCGAAAATTGCGCAGGAGGTTATAACGTCGCCCAGAGGAGATGATCAACCGTATCAATCATCATCATCATCATTCCCTTCCAATGCTGATCACCTACCTTCACAACTATCCACTACCATCGTATCATCCATCATTATCTTCACTATATTTGCATCTAATATTATATCTTTATGCCATTAATTATCTCTCATGGTCCAATATTTTAATTTATTAAATTAAAAAAATATTTTCTCACTATTATATCTATACCTTTTATGATCCAATATTTTTAATTCATTCAATGAAAAAATATATTTTTTATTCTTTATAAATAAAAAAATTTTAAAATTTTTATGATAAAAATTAGATATGGAGTTTGAAAAACCCTTACATTTCCGGAGGCGATTTTGAGGGAATAATAGCTCCATCGGTGGACGAAACGTGGAGGCCAAAAGGCGGCCGGGTTACGAAACGCGATCCCAACCGTCGAATTGATGGACACGATCTCGGTGGGAACACCAGTTAGATCCGTCCCCGCCTGGAGCTTAAAACTCTCGAACACCACGCTCTGTCGAAATAAAAAAAACGACGCCAAAAAAAAGCGTCACCGAAGTTACCAACCGAGTCAACTCGCCCTGATGAAATAAATAATGAATGGAAAAAAAGATGACTCGGCCGAGTTAAAACCGACCTCGATCGAGATGTCGGGCTTGTGGGCTTCGCTGACGCGCCAGAGGACGAGGGAGAAGAGAGCGAAGAGAAAGACAAAGGCGAGGAGGAACAAGAAAACGTAGCAGCGGACGGGGATGCCGGCGTCGTCATCGTCGGCGTCAGCGTCGGAAGGGTGGAGACCGTCGAGGGGGATCTTGCTCCAGGGGCCGTGGTCGACTGAGCCGGAGAAGCGGGAGGAGGGGAAGTCGCGGATGGGGTCGGTGGCGGAGCTGGCGTAGAGGTGTTCGTAGAAGTGGTGGTGGCGGTGCACCGGCGAGCCGCCGGGGGAAGAGCCGACGAGGGACATCTTCTCGGCGTCCGGATGGGGTGGACTCGTCACGTAGTATAGCGGCCGCAGACGCAGCGACGCCCCCTGCAGGCTCGTCTCATCCGAATCCGGCTTCGTGTGCTTCGCCGCCGCCGCCGCCTTCGCCTTCGCCTTCCCTTGTCTCTCTCTCTCTCCATGGTAGAGTGTTCCAGAGAGAGAGAGAGAGGAGAGAGAAATAATATCAAGGGCTTTCATTTGTTATTTATGGAAGGAGGAGGGATCGAAGGAGAGGGAGAAGATTGCGGCAAGAGGAGAAGGATATAGAGAAAGAGGCCAGCGGGAGTAGCTATAAAGGAAAATCTTTTATTTCCTTGGATGGATTTTTAAATTTCGGAGAAATTAAAGTAAGACCTTTAGAGTTTGACCAGTTTACAGATTGACCCTTCAAAATAAAATTCAAAGGCCCTAAAACCTTTCATTTTGATGCATAAAGATCGATTCGCCCATCTTCTATTCATGAGACCTTAGCATGGGATAATCACGTGATGAGATTATCCAGACAAAAATAAAACTATGGTGATTTTTCTTTTAAAAATAAAAATTTTGAATCTTTAAAAAAAATTCCTTTTAAAGTGAAAATGCAAAATTAGTCAAACTTGAGGAAGGCTTGCTGTAATACTCTTTAAAATTTATAATTTGTATTCAAATATAATTAAAATCACCATTATTAAAGAGGTCCAAATATAATTAAAATCAAGAGTTTTTTTGATGGAATAATAATGCATAGACAATAAGTTAATAAAATAATATTTCTTATAATTTAGTTTACTTTAATGTCAAGCTTATCCAGATATATTAGGTCAAAAATGAGGATTGCAAAGAAGCTCCTTTAACATAATTAAATAGTTAATTAATTTCTTCAATGGACTAAGCAATATATGTAATCATCAAAACTTTGAAAAAATAATATAGAAATTGATTATGATTTTGGACATGGTTATTCTTTTCTTTTTTTTGTATGATAAGTTTCTGTTGAGGACCTTGAACACTAAAATGGATGCACTAATGTTGAATGAAGGCCAAAAAAGATATATTAATTTTTCAACAAATGCCTTAAGCTGAAATATGAGTGTCTTTTATTTATTTATTTATTTTTCTTTCTCTAATTTAAACTTAAGAAAAGACTATAGGGAAATTAGATTGGCTTATTTTTGATTAAAACTAAATTAATGGTAGCTTGACCAATATGAACCAAAGTCATTTGTGTTAAGCTTGAATCGAAAAACATGAACCATTACAAAGAAATAAATTCAATTTGAATCACAAAGCACTTCGATCGAAACTCAAACTAGCTAAAATGTTAAAAAATTTAATATTAAATTAATTTTAAAAATGTTGATGGTATAATGAAAAACTGTTACGACATTTCAGAACAAAAATTATAACACCCCAGTTGCCATAGAACGACATCGTAGCTGAAAATGTTAACATTACTGATATTAGAGGAAAAATATTTATAACACCGTAGTTGTAACATTACGACACTCTGGTTTTAACATTATAATATTTCGGTTGAAAATTTAAGAGACAAAATTATATCATAATACGCTAAGATAAAGTATAACGATAAGATTTCTAATATCCATGTAAAGCATCATGACATCCATATAAAAATTAAATATTAATTAAAAATAAAAATTTTGATGGTACAATGGATTATTTACCAATTCGTTAGGCTGCATGTTGGTAACCTAGACAGACTATACCTTCTATTGACTGTCATACCACTTCAATAACTGAAGCAGTTTATTGGATATACTAAGGCTCTTATAAGCTATGTTCGAAACCACGCCTGCACATAATATTTTGTGATATAAAAAAATAAAAATTTATAAAAAAAATATAATTACGATACTTATTCTGCATATCAATATTCCTTACCATCAGCGCCGCTGAGCATCTAAACAGGGTAGGTTGCCTCCTAACCTTGTTCCCTCTCTTCGACTGGATTAACTTCTCAGATCACAAGCAAGAAGAGACCTCTAAAAGACCCAGAACGATCAACTCCTTGATTATGGAAGCCCAGTTGATCCTCTCTAGTTGAGTGAAATCATTCAAGTACTGAATGAGATATCGTGGATAGTCTGATTAGACTTTGAAGCCAAAAATATTGCAAACATATAGGCGATCCAAAGTTTAAGTCCTCGACATCCTCTTGTTTCTTGGATGATTGGAGTCTATTTATTAATGTTTCTAACCCTTTTTAGCAAAAAATCTAATGCCCGACCAAATCGTCTGAATAACCTTTCATTATACATTGGCAGGACGTGTCGATCTCCCTTCCATGAGCTAGAAGATCCAAAAGTTAGTGCGACATCGTCGGCACTGAATATGACCATCTTGCCACAGAAAATAAACTCCTCACCTCCATTGTAACATCATATTATGTCTGCTAGCAGTCGCCCATCGACTGTAAATGGTTGCATGTCGACAAAGGCACCAAATGGGATCCTTCGGATAAATTCTATATGTAGTGTATTAAGCCACATCTTTCAAACATTTTGAATGTAAACTGCCGGTTTGCAACAGTTCTTAAACAACTGGAAAGCCTTCACTATAGGGATTGGAATAATTCTCAAATTACCTAAACAGACGAGATAAAGAAATTTGTCTGATTAAGAAAAAAAAATTTGTGCAGTGTGCCATAATATCTAAACTAGAGAGTCATGTGCAGGGTGTATGATATTTTGAGAAAGGATGTCATAATATCTAAATCAAGGTGTCATCGTGTTGTTTATCTATTTCTGATTCTGTAGCTTCGTATGGGACTGCACTTAAAGGAGCCTCATCCTTATTTGAATAAAGAATCATTTCTTTGCTTGTTTCCTCCATTTTCTTCCCGCAGAGGTTCTGTGTTCGCGGTCTTCATCGAACCCCAAAACCACTCTTTGCCATTGATGCAAAAGAAAAAATAGTGAAGAAGATCTGGAATGCTAGCGATCTGTAAAAGATGAAAGGACATCAAAGAGAAAAAAAAAAGTGAATCTAGGGTTCATAAGTTATATATTCCACCTTTAGAGGAAGATGAAAGGCTCAGGTTTAGAAGTTATATATTCCACCTTTAGAGGAAGATGAAAGGACATCGACCTTCTATGTGAAAAGATGGTAGAAGTGGCACAATCATATCATGAATTTGCAATCATACCCTCCCACGTCCATACCGTGCAGCCACGTGAGGCCTACATTTTCAAACTAGGGTGGCATATCTGTCTGTATAGGGTGTCATCGGTTTATAGCTAGGGTGACATAATAATTTTCTGCCTATTTCAAATATATTATAGTGACGTCATAATTTTATACCAAGGGCATCGTAAAAGTAAAACTAGGGTATCGTAAGGATTTTTTTGGTTGATTTTATCCTGGAATGTCGCAAGGCCATGGGTGTCGTAATTTCGTAACGACGGTGTCTTAATGGTAAAGCTGGATGTCGTAGCTTTATTTTGGCCGATTTTCTTCTGGGATGTCGTAAAGCATATCCCGTGTGAATGAATGTCTTAGGTTTATAACTAGGATGTTGTAATATTTTAGCTGGGGTATCGTCATTGGTTTTCGGTCGATTAAAGCATGTGATATCGCAAGGCTTTTCTCCAGCATTCGTTGCAAGACCACGGGTATCGTAAGTTCATAACAACTGTGTCTAATGGTAAAGTTGGGGTGTCGTAGCTTTGTGTCGATCGATTTCCTTCTGGATGTCGTAAAGCATATCCCGCATAAACGGGTGTCTTAGATTTGTAACTAGGATGTCATAATATTTCAGCTAAGGTATCATCGCTGGTTTTTGGCCGATTAAAGCCTGCGATGTCATGAGGCTTTTCTTCAGCATCCGTTGTAAGGCCATGGGTGTCGTAAGTTCATAATGACGATGTTTAATGGTAAAGCTGGGGTGTCGTCAAGCTTTTTTTGGCCAATTTCTTCTGGTAAGAAGAAGAAGAGCCCAGTTATTCTTTTGCAAGAAAACTTTTGAAGGGCAAAAATGTCCCTTGCCTTACATACAAAAACTGGCGGATAGAAGTATGCTGAAGGGAAAGAATATTTTCGTCTGCATATCAATTTCAAAATAAGACTGAACGACTTTTAATGGATGTCACGATCAAAACGTTACATCGTATCCCAGCTCTTTCGTCCCGCAGCGTCAGGACACGTTGGATCCACATGGACCAATAATAGAGGACGGTGTAGTCCACGTAGGATTTGCTGCATCGGAGGTAGTGTACAAATACTTTTCCTACACATGAACGATCAATCCGTGCGGCCAGTGCACTCTTACTTCACTGAAGGATGGTGCAGCAAACTTTTCTCCTAAAACATGACAGACCAAAGTTCTCAAGGGCCGCACCTAAGTAGCATCCTCATTACAAAAAATAATTCCTATATCACTCTACACACACACATATATCTTAATTCCCATCTTCATACTATAAAAAAGATAAAATTTTGGTTCCATCCCTTTCCTCCTTTTTTACCTTTCTTTACTAATAATATATACGACTTAAAATATATAAAAATGTTGTATAAGACCAATAAAATAGGAGTAGAGTAGATTAGGCATATATACATATTCACCCAATATTCGCTTGTAGAATGTAGAATGAAAAATAATCTCCTTCTTTACTCCTCATTTCTATCCCAAAAAGAAAAAATTTATCCTTTTTAAAGTGACGTAACATGGATCCTATATTATGAATTGAAATTTGCTAGCCCTAGTTTTTGTTCCTAGTTTCGATTAACTAGTTCTATATAACTTTTAATACTTGTGCAATGTACATACTTATTTGCTGAATATATATATATATATATATATATATATATATATATATATATATGATATGTGTACGTATTTATCTATCCATCATGCATATTTATTTTTTTAATATATGTATTTATAGTCATTGTGCCCTTAGGAGAGGAAACTTGAGCTTTTCATTAGAGCATCGTAGGACTGTTATTTTCTCTAGAATATTAATAAATGAAATGGGTTCTGTTATCCCTTTCCAGCTTCATGTTAATCTTCTATTAGTTAATACCTACTTTTCAAATAAAATGAATGCAGACAAAAGAAATAGTTGTCATTGATTTCTGAGAAACTAATCTAGTAGTCTATATTAGGTTAATGCTAGTGTGTCAAATTAATTCTGTGGACTAATATAATAAGGTCGATCGAAAACTAGATTCAATTTTATCTTCATAAATAATAGGATTTGAATGTTACAAAGAAAGAAAGCATGGATCAATAACTCACTAATGTATTATAAAATAATAAAATTAATTATAAATATATTTTAAATAAATTGAAGTTTAGAGACATAATGAGATGGTATAAGAGGCTAAAGGCATAGAATTGGAGTATTGAATAGGTAAAACTAAAGCTTGATCGTTTTTAAAAAAAATCAAAAGGTATCCCAACTGAATCGAAGAAAATAATTAAGTCAAAAGAAAGATTCATTGCATTGAATAATCACCATACTAGAGAGCCGAGATGTAATATATTCATGAGTGTTCAATCAATTGTTGAAAGTGAGAGAGAGAGAGAGAGAAGGAGAGATTGTGGTTTATCTTCCCAAAGAGCTTATTTGGGTTAGTTTGCGGAGGCTAGCTAATAGTTATTGGCTTCCACTAGCTGATTTAAGGATGTTTGATAGCCAGACGATGGTACAAATAGTAATTATTGAACACAATAGCTACTTTTAAGGTTTAAAATAAAACTATAAAAATATAAATGTCCCTATAAACCAAATCAAATTATTTTTCCCCTAACCCCCTGCTTTCTACTATCTTCTCCATTCCCATAATAGATTTTTTTCCCCTAAACCTTTTGCTTTATGTAATAAAATTGCTTTTAATTTAATAAAAAGCAAGAGCTCAATATTAGAATATTTTAGATATACATGAATTAATTATATCATTTATATTTATAAACATGAAATTGCTTATTTATCAATTAGTATTTTTGCTTTTTTTTCCTTCATTTATATAACTCAATGGGTAAAGAAAATGATGAGAAATAATACATTATATTAAAAAAAGAAATATATCTTACTGGCCATTTAACACTTTAACAACAACAACAATAATAGTTCAATCAAACACTTTATTAAAAATAATTAACAACTATTAAGAAAAGTATAATGTACAAACTTTTATATGTTAGTTTGGTCTTGTTTCTCAATGTTTTAATTGCATCATAAGTTTCAAAATATGGCATCCAAGCAAAACCAATCTTAAAGACACTAACTTAAATCAATCTAATATCTTAATAATTTTCTCTTCCTTCTTTTTGTTTTATTATCTTTGAAAGGGCATTTACCAACCAAGAATTCTTTTTTTCCTTTGACTATGAATCATCAATAGCAACTAAAGTCAAAATGGTTACTTGCTCCAAAAAAATGATCTCAGAATATAAATTGATTCCTGATCCACATTTATCAAATGCCAGCATATAGAAATGTTGCCGCCGGGATCCGTCCTTCGACTCGGGCGCGGTCGATCTCCAGGGAGAGGGGTGCGACGGACCTGCAAAAAGAAGCCCACACGCGGAGGGACGCTGTGGGTGGTCCTCCGCGGAAGGCCCTCCGACGCTCAAGTCAGTGGGGAAGGAATCGGCGATCAACCAGACAGTGGGGAGGTAGATCTCTCCGGGAGACCTCTCCAGGGGGCGGCCAATCGGAAGCTCTAGGAGGGGGCAGAGCGCCGACGAGCTACCGGGGAGAGAGGAGTGTGTCCAGAGTTTCGTGCGTACCTGAGGGGGTCTGAGAATCTGTTATTTATAGACTATCATCTGGATCTTGAGCGTCTTCTAGAAGGTTCAGATGTTGTTATGATACGGAGGCGGATAGAATCAGGCCATCGTGGGGCCGTTAGGCTCCGTACTCGTTTGTTAAGGGATCGACGGCCGGGAGAGCTCCTTGATGTCTCGAGATCTGGCCAGGTAGGCATGGGGCGGTTACAATAGGCTCTAGGCCACGTCCCGACATGATTCCTTGTCTAGGATGCTGTTCGGGTAGGCCTGGGCTCTCCCGCGTCAAGTTCCGTGGAGGTGGGTGTTAGGCTACGGATCGCTTGATGAAACCGAGCCACGGAAGAGACCGAGCCACAGAGGCCCGGAAGGGGCCGAGCTCTGGGAGCCCGGAAGGAGTCGAGCTATGGAAGCCCGGAAGGAGCCGAGCTATGGAAGCCCAGAAGGACCGAGCTATGGAAGCCCAGAGGGGCCGAGCTATGAAAGCCCGGAGGGGCCGAGCTACGGAAGCCCGGAAGGCCGGGCTACGGAAGCCCGGAGGGGCCGAGCTACGGAAGCCCGGAGGGGCCGAGCTACGGAAGCCCGGAAGGACCGAGCTACGGAAGCCGGAAGGGCCGAGCTACGGAAGCCCGGGAGGGCCGAGCTACGGAAGCCCGGAAGGGCCGAGCTACGGAAGCCCGGGAGGGCCGAGCTACGGAAGCCCGGAAGGACCGAGCTACGGAAGCCCAGAAGGAGCCAAAGGGAGGAGGTTAGCCTTAACCGCCTCGCACAGATATTAATGTAATGATGATTTCACCCCTCAACACATGCCCTTCACTCCCTAGTCCGAAGCGTAGGTTCGGGCGTAGGGAGTACAAGTTCGAATGGCGCATCACGGATGGGACGTCTTGGCCTAGACAACTCGCGCAATGATGCCCTAATTAATGCGACAGGGGCATCTCGCCTTCGGGGCTAAGGCTCCTCCATGAGCGACGGTTGGGATTGCGCCACGCTACGAATCCCGATCGATCGGGTGGTTGTCGAAGCGATTCTGGACGCCTGGGATGAGACGCCCCGTCTCTTCAGGGCGGCTTCCTTGGCGGAGAAGCGAAGTGACGGCCGCATGGTGTATATATATATATATATATGCATGCTCTTGGCGTCTTCTCGTTTTGCTCTCAAAGGGGTTCCGGGTTTTCATCTTCTTTGACGCTTATCGTTCTCGTTTGGTACCCCTTTCAATGGCGATGAGCCCCGACGATGTGGCCTCTGAGATCGTTGCCGAGGACCTGGGGAGGATTCATCAACGGTATGGCTTGCCCTTGGACGTCGTCTACGGGCGCCGGAGCTCAATGATAGAGTTACCCGGGACTTGGAGTCCGGGTCTTCATCTACGAAGATAGTTTGAAGGAAGGCCTTCATTTTCCTCTCCATCCCCTTGTGAAGGAGATCATGATCCACTACAATATCTGCCCATCAATGGTGGCTCCAAACAGCTGGCGGAACATCATCGGATTCATCTCAATGTGCCACCAGATTTAGATCGTCGCCACTCTCCCTCTTTTTCGCACCTGCTACCATCTGACTCCGGGGAGGAAATCAGAGTGGCCCTACATCGGGCCCCGGAGATCCTTCAACGTCATCGCAGACAAGCCCTCTTCCATCAAGGGGTGGAAGAGTCGGTTTGTTATCGCGGAGGGGAACGTCGGGTCCGACTTCCCTCGGCGATGGGGAATGTCGCAAGGGATGCGGAGACGCATCCGGTTTTGTCGGCGCAGGAGGAGAAGGACTGGACGTCCTTCGTAATGGTCAGGTGTTTTCGGCAAATGATCTGCTATCGGAGGGGGCCCTCTTCGCAGCCGGGCTTAGCCCCCTGGACCTGCAAGGTGAGTTCCTTTCGCGCTGTGGATTTTTCTTGATTAATGCGCTGGATCTGAGCACGTGTGTTCTGGTTTGACAGCCACAAGGTTGGCGTTGTCGAGCCTCTCCAAGAGGAAGAGAGGGAAGCGCCCAGGGGAAGGCAGCGGCGCAGACAGCGGCCGGCCCGAGAAAAGGGCTCATACATCCGCAAGGAGTCCGCCGGGCGCTGGAGCAGTCGCTACAGAGGCGCCAGGGGCGAGAGAGGATCCGGGGAGGGTGGTTATGGCGCCCGACCCTCTCGCTGGAGATTTCAGACAGCTCGGATGAAGCTCCGTTGACTCGCCAGACCGCGTTCCCCCTGAAAGAGGAAACGGCGGCGGATCCGGCGGAGGCGGTCATCCCCGAGGGGGCCATTGTCCCCGCGGGATCACCATCGGCCCCAGCGGGAGAGGGGGAGGAGACGGCCGTAGCTGGAGAGGTTCAGGGAGAGCTCTCTCGGTCCCGTTGCAGGGGGGTTCGGAAGTAGTGAGGCAGGTCAGACCGAGGCTTCGGGGGAGCCTGCGGAGGAGACACAAGCAGTAGAGCAGGCCGGGGAAGGGGCGTCGAAGGAGGAGACGCGACAAGGTGAGAGCTCTGCGCTGGGAACTTCTTCGAGAAAGGTTTTGGGGAAGCTGGCACTTGGGCTAGCTGAACTATCTGAAGAAACCCAAGCCAGGGCCTTGATAGAGGAGGCTGGGACGTTGGAGGCCTTTCAGGCGGAGGCCGCCCAGGCCGGTCCTTCAGGCAGGGTTGGCCCATTCGGCAGCTCGGACGCTAGTATTGAGGAGGCGTACTCTGCCATGATAAGGTCGGCCCTGTATCTGGGTGCGGATCCTTCGACGGACAAGTTTGCCGATCTGGGGTTGGTCGACGCTGCGTTCGGGCGGCAAGGCACGGCAGAGGGCATTCATCTTCTTCCCGATATCGACAACACGACCTTGATGAGGATGACCCAGGCCTACGCATCGCGGGTAAGTTGTCAATCCCGAGTAGCGGGTTTACTCTGGTTGACTTGACCTTCATGTATTCACTTTTGTGTCGCGGAGTGTTTGCTTTCTAGGGCGATATGTTGGCGTCTGAGTTTGGCGACTGGGGCCAGTGTTCAAGCCAGGAGGGATAATGTCGAGCTCCGGTCGCGATTGACGGTGTCCGAGAAGTTCGAGGAGCTCATGGCAATCAGCGACAGGAATTTACAGGGATAAGGGCGGCATATCAGGCTGCCGTGGACGAGGTGTCCAAGCAAAAGCGTAGAGTAAAGGAGCTGCAGGGACTCCTGGCGAAGAGCAACGACGCGTGCCAGGAGCTGGCCAGGATTGAATCAAACACTCCGCGGAGGTGGCGGCGATGCGGCGGGAATACGGCGAAAGTATGAGTCGGCTGGGAAGAGAGGCCGACGATGAAAGAAGGCGTTTGGCGAGGATGCTCGGCGAAGTGGAGGAGAAATTGAAACGACGTGATGGCGAGATCGCCCATTTAAAGGAGGGTGCTAGGTGGGACCAGGGGACGATAGCTCGGGTGAGCGATGAGTTATCCCAAGCCCGGAGGGATATTGAAGCCAGATAGCTGAAGATCAGCACTCTGCAGGAGAGGGTCGAGCTGATAAGGGCTGACAGGACGAGAGCCAGGAGCGAGGCGGAAGAGATGGCCAAAAGGTTGGCCGAGCGAGAGGGGAGGTACGCTCTTATTTTTCCCCTTTTTGTTTTTACTACTGGGTTCTCGCAGTGCCGATTTGATTTGGATTTTTCGGATGGCGAAGATGGAGTCGGAGGTTCGGGCTCTTCAAGGTGAGCTCGCGTCTACTCGCGATAGGAGCTCGGAGCTCGAGATGCGGGCTAGCGAGCTCGAGGAGCAAAACGTCATCCTGAAGGCCCAGGTGATTGAGGCTGAGAAACAGACGGTGGAGGCCAAGACGCAGCATGCCATACTCAGGGGTAGGCATGACGCTATCAGCGTTGACGCCTTCCACCATGGGAAGGAGGAGTGCAAACAGCAGATCCTCAGCGAGCACCCGGAATGGGACCTTTCTTTTCTGAGCGCTGAAGATCCCAACGATGGTGAGTCTGATGAGGAAGATGAAGACGAATATGTTGACGTCTCTGACGCCGAACTTGGCGCCGCCCCTGGTCCTAGCGAGTTGCAGTTTCTGAGGGACGGTCGCACACTGCCGCAGAGGGGGCAAAAATGTCAGAGAAGGGCGAGTCTAGCTGCGCTTCTGCAGGTGCCACTGAGGGTTCCTCCAAAGCTGGTGTGGCCCCCGATCCTTAGGGGCCATTCATGTACCTCATCCATTAAACATTTGTTTAACGTTTCATAGTGAAAGAACTTCCTGTTTCCACTTGAGCATTTTTCTTGCGTGACTTCGCTGTCGGTTAGTCTTGCCTCGATCGGCTTGTGGCCTCCGATGCTTTTGGGTCATCTTTATTTCGAGATTGGGAAAGTGTGTTGGCTTGTACCAATGGGTGAAGCAGGTCGGTTAAGACCGACGAGCACAGTAGGTCGGCTTGGGCCGACAGGCAAAATAGGTCGGCTGGGGCCGATAGGCAAACTAGGTCGGCTGGGGCCGACGGGAAGGATAGGTCGGCGGGGGCCGACATGCAAAGATAGGTCGGCTGGGGCCGACAGATAAAATAGGTCGGCTGGGGCCGACAGGCAAAAATAGGTCGGCTGGGGCCGACGGAAAAGATAGGTCGGCTGGGGCCGACGGGCAAGATAGGTCGGCTGGGGCCGACAGACAAAATGGGTCGGCTGAGGCCGACAGACAAATGGGTCGGCTGGGGCCGACAGATAAAATGGGTCGGCTGGGGCCGATAGATAAAATGGGTCGGCTGGGGCCGACAGACAAAATGGGTCGACTGGAGCCGACAGATAAAATGGTCGGCTGGGGCCGACAGATAAAATGGGTCGGTTGGGGCCGACAGACAAAATGGGTCGGCTGGGGCCGACAGGCGAAATAGGTCGGCTGGGGCCGACAGACAAAATAGGTCGGCTGGGGCCGACAGGCAAAATAGGTCGACTGGGGCCGACGGAAAAGATAGGTCGGCTGGGGCCGACGGGCAAAATAGGTCGGCTGGGGCCGACAGACGAGATAGGTCGGCTGGGGCCAACAGGCGAAATAGGTCGGCTGGGGCTGACAGAAAAGATAGGTCGGCTGGGGCCGACAGGCGAAATGGGTCTTCGCGTTTTCTGCCATTCTGCCAGCGCCCTACTGTCCCGCAGGCAATTCGGTTTTTATTTTACTAGAAGCGGTGATACGGCACAGTGGGGGGCATAAAGCTGCGTCAGAGCTTTTCGGAAGGCGTTCTTTTCTCATGCAGGTTGCTTTATCGTGATGCGTACGCAACCGCCTATCACTGGAGGGAACTATTTTCGAAGGACGATTTTCTGAGCCCGCCAGTTTTTGAAGTGCCAGTGGACGATTTCCTGCACTCACTGGCCGTGATTCGGGATCAGGAGGGATCTTCGTACACGTCCTGGTTCAGGCGGTGGGTTTGGCGCGCAGTGGGGCGCTATGCCAATCTTGAGAGACCACGTGGAGGCACTGCTCAGAAGTTTGAATCTCGGGACCCGCAGTCTGGGTAGCTATTCCCGGTCCATTTTTGCCTATAAAAAGGAAAAAGGGGGTCTCATCTGGTTATCCCCAAAGTTTCTTTCTCGTCAGAGCTTCCATTATGCTCATTTCTTCGTTGTTGCAAGTGGGAGGATCAGACCTTCCTTTCATAGGCTCCTTGCCGCCGGATAGCTGGGGCAACTGGGGGGCAGCTGGAGGATGGTTCATCCTTAGGGGATGAGCCTCGGAGATCATATGGAGAGCGCACAAGGAGGGCGCAGAGATCATACGGAGAGCGCACATATGCGCTTCCTATGCGATCTCTGCGGCTTGCTGCGGGGGAGTTACGGTAGGAAGTGTATCGACACCCCCGTAGCACGCACAGACTCTCCCTTTTTCGCTGGCTTGGGTTCCCGTCTCTTCTCTGAGGGAAATCCTTGCCACGGAAGGGAAAATATGGGAGCAACCGGGGTCGGACGGTCCCCGGTTCTCTTGCTCGGATGGCGGCCTGCGATCCAGCACCCCCTCCTAGGGGAGCGGGCTGGGTTGTTCGAATCCTCAAATCAGCATCCACGGGCCATGCCTCCTTTTGGATCTTTTAATTCATCCGGAGCCGTGGAGGGTCATCTTTATTATCCGTCCAGGCGGACTGGCCGTTTCGTGGTTTGCATGATTTGTCGATCCGGATGTTGGAACATCGCAATTGTCTAGGTATGCTTTGGAGCAGTTGCCCGAGTTTTGTATTTGTCTTTATTTTATACATTTCAATGCCCTTGTAACGCCTGTGAGGCATTTGTAACTGATCTTGATCGGCAATAAAGGGAATTTGGTTCTGTTTTTCAATCCTCATCTTTTCTGTGCCGAGCTTGCTATCATTATTGTTTGTGGGGTGCCGAAAGCGTTCCGCTCGTCCTTAGACGAGGGTCTTATGCTGCCCGAACCGATTGAGGTTCGCGCGCGGCAGTTCAGAGATCGTTCGGCGAAATATGCTCCTTGCTTAGGTCAGGAGTTTGATATTTTCGTGTTTTGCCTTTATCGGAGCTCGGGTTATCGTGGGTCGACTTTGACCGAAATTTGGGGAACCCGTACTTTTTCCCATCATGGTTTAGGGAACCTGTCGTTCGGCCCTACCGAGGTTTGGAAACATTTGACTTGGCCCTGCCAAGGTTCGGAGAATTTGTAGCTCGGCCCTGCCGAGGTTCGGAGACATTTGACTTGGCCATGCCAAGGTTGGAGAATTTTGTAGCTCGGCCCTGCCAAGGTTCGGAGAACATTTGACTTGGCCCTGCCAAGGTTCGGAGAATTTTGTAGCTCGGCCCTGCCGAGGTTCGGAGAACATTTGACTTGGCCCTGCCAAGGTTCGGAGAATTTTGTAGCTCGGCCCTGCCGAGGTTCGGAGAACATTTGACTTGGCCCTGCCAAGGTTCGGAGAATTGTAACTCGGCCTTGCCGAGGTTCGGAGATTTGGTAGCTCGGACCTGCCGAGGTTTGGAGATTCGGGCTCGAAGGGAGCGACTCAGCTGTCGTTGTAGGCCACAGCGTTAGGTCCACGCGGCGCTTGATAAAGGGGGCGCCAGGGCGGAACGGGCGGTATATTGTCACGCTTTTATTGGTGCTGCCACTCCTCCCAAGGGGGCAAGTTATTGGCCGAATGCCGGACTTCCGCGTTTCCCGAAAAAGAGGCCATCATTAAGAGGCTCGGGGAAGCGCCGAACGCATTTATTGCGAGGGCCGACAGATCGGAAAATGTTTGCTTGGGGAATTCCCGAGCAATCCGCTCGCGCTTATCGATCTTGCTTGGGATGGGGCGCGATACCTCGGATTTTGCCAGCATTGAATCGGCGACGCGTGGCGAGTCCTTACAGGTCGGCAGTTACGGCGCGACTGGTAGAGATATCCTCCTGGCGAGTATAAATACGACCGAGGGGCGTCGCTTTTGACCATTCCTCGTTTTAAGCTCAAAGAGTATGGCCTCTCCAGCGCGATCATCAGGTGAGTCGCGTTCCTCACTTGACAGCCCGCAGTGCTCGGAGGGGAGGTGCACCTCCGTCACGGTTGACGGAGAGAGCCTGGCGTCGGCCTTCGCGAATAACGAGCAGCTCACGAGGATCGTCGAAGAATTCTTGGACGTGTTGGTCAGGGAGACGGAGGTCTCACGCCGATTGATGGACCGGCAGAGGGAGGAGATTATGTCCCTTCGTCAGCAGGTGGCTGACCTGACGGAGCGCCTGGAGGAGCTGCTGGCCTCCGGGAGTGACTCCGAATTCTGACTCAGGGCCTCCCTTCTTGTTTTCATTTTTTACTACCTCTCTGTGATCCTCTCTTTTATAAATGAAAGATGGATCTTATTTTGA
Source organism: Calamus simplicifolius (assembly GCA_900491605.1). Taxonomy (NCBI): domain Eukaryota; kingdom Viridiplantae; phylum Streptophyta; class Magnoliopsida; order Arecales; family Arecaceae; genus Calamus; species Calamus simplicifolius. The sequence continues at coordinate 1,034,937 of UESW01003875.1, forward strand.
AGTCCCTTTCTTTAAGAGTTTATGGCCTTGACCTGTGTGACGAATCAGGGCGTTGGCGTGGCCCCGTCGTTTTTGCGCGTCTGATATAGGTTTTGAACGACGGGTTGTCGGGGCGTTGCCCTAAAAAGGTTTTCAGCAGCGGAGAGGGGAATCTCCTAGCTCTGTTTGGGGCCTCTGGCCGATGACGTGGGGCTCGGTGGCCCCAAGAGGGGGTTTGCCAATGGTGGCTTCTTTTTGTGCGTCTACGGTTTTTGTTTAACGCGCTCATTTTTAAACCGGACGAAGTCCTTCGGGGACTATTTGGGGGCCGTTCGGCTTTGGTCGAGGCCTGTATGCTTAAGCTTTTTCGCTGGGGTTTTAGCTCGAATGACTTTTACCTGGCCTTGCCATGGCTCGGAGGATTCGTTGCTCGGCCCTGCCGAGGTTCGGAGAAATATTTTACTTGGCCCTGCCAAGGTTCAGAGATTTGTTGCTCGGCCCTGCCGAGGTTCGGAGAAATATTTTACTTGGCCCTGCCATGGTTCGGAGATTTGTTGCTCGGCCCAGCCGAGGTTCGGAGACTTGTTTTACTTGGCCCTGCCAAGGTTCGGAGATTTTATTTTACTTGGCCCTGCCAAGGTTCGGAGATTTTGTTTTACTTGGCCCTGCCAAGGTTTGGAGATTTGTTTTACTTGGCCCTGCCAAGGTTCGGAGATTTGTTGCTCGGCCCTGCCGAGGTTTGGAGAAATATTTTACTTGGCCCTGCCAAGGTTCGGAGATTTGTTGCTTGGCCCAGCCGAGGTTCGGAGACTTTGTTTTACTTGGCCCTGCCAAGGTTCGGAGATTTTGTTTTACTTGGCCCTGCCAAGGTTCGGAGATTTGTTTTACTTGGCCCTGCCAAGGTTCGGAGATTTGTCGCTCAGCCCAGCCGAGGTTCGGAGACTTTGTTTTACTTGGCCTTGCCAAGGTTCGGAGATTTGTCGCTCCGGCCCAGCCGAGGTTCGGAGACTTTGTTTTACTTGGCCCTGCCAAGGTTCGGAGATTTGTCGCTCGGCCCAGCCGAGGTTCGGAGACTTTGTTTTACTTGGCCCTGCCAAGGTTCGGAGATTTGTTTTACTTGGCCCTGCTAAGGTTCGGAGATTCGTTTTACTTGGCCCTGCCGAGATTTGTCGCTCGGCCCAGCCGAGGTTCGGAGACTTTGTTTTACTTGGCCCTGCCAAGGTTCGGAGATTTGTCGCTCGGCCCAGCCGAGGTTCGGAGACTTTGTTTTACTTGGCCCTGCCAAGGTTCGGAGGTTTGTTGCTCGGCCCAGCCGAGGTTCGGAGACTTTGTTTTACTTGGCCCTGCCAAGGTTCGGAGATTTGTTGCTCGGCCCAGCCGAGGTTCGGAGACTTTGTTTTACTTGGCCCTGCCAAGGTTCGGAGATTTGTTGCTCGGCCCAGCCGAGGTTCGGAGACTTTGTTTTACTTGGCCCTGCCAAGGTTCGGAGATTTTGTTTTACTTGGCCCTGCCAAGGTTCGGAGATTTTGTTTTACTTGGCCCTGCCAAGGTTCGGAGATTTGTTTTACTTTGCCCTGCCAAGGTTCGGAGATTTGTCGCTCGGCCCAGCCAAGGTTCGGAGACTTTGTTTTACTTGGCCCTGCCAAGGTTCGGAGATTTCCTGTTCAAACAGACAACTCGGTTGTGCCGAGGATTGGTAAGCAGTATCTGTTTCTCCTTGCAATTCATAACAACATGGTGCATAATGACTCATGCGATAGGTTTTGAGGAAACAGATAAGCAGGAACATGCGGTGAGACATGCAAAAAATGAATTCAAAGAGGACATACCCTACTGATAATATTTGCGAAGGTTGTCCGCGTTCCAAGTCCGGGGAATGGACTTCCCATCCAGATCCTGCAGCTTGTAGGTTCCTGGTCCAATAATCTCCGTTATTTGATACGGGCCCTCCCAATTTGGTGCCAGTTTTCCCTGCTCCAGAGGTTTGGATACAGAAGCTTTCCGGAGGACAAGGTCGCCGGGTAGGAAGGCTTTCCCCTTGACCCGGGAGGCATGGTACCGAGCCACCCTCTGTTGATAAGCAGCCATCCTGATTCGGGCCTTTTCTCTGACTTCTTCTACCAAGTCGAGGTTGGTGCGGAGTTGCTCGTCGCTGGCTTCCTCTGAATAATTCTCCACCCGCAATGATGGGAGGCCTATTTCCACAGGGATGACAGCCTCTGTGCCAAAAGCCATTCGGAATGGAGTCTCGCCGGTCGGGATTCTCGGGATAGTTCGATAGGCCCACAAGACATGATGTAGCTCGTCGGCCCATCTGCCTTGGGCTCTGGAGAGGCGAGCTTTAATTCCCTGGAGGAGGGTCCTGTTGGTTACTTCGGCCGCTCCATTGGCTTGTGGGTGTCCGACCGAGGTAAGGTGGTGGCGGATTCCGTGTTCCTCACAGAATTGGCGGAATTTGGAGTTGTCAAACTGTTTACCGTTATTGGTGATTATGGTGTGGGGGAGGCCGAATCGACAGATGATGGATCTCCAAACAAAGTCCCTGGCTCGCGCCTCGGTGATCTGCGCGACTGCTTCCGCCTCGACCCATTTGGTGAAGTAGTCAATGGCGATAAATAAGAACTTTCGCTGTCCCGTCGCAAGCGGAAATGGGCCGAGAATGTCCATCCCCCATTTGGCAAAAGGCCAAGCGGAGGATATAGAGACTAGCTCGGCGGAAGGGAGTCTTTGGATGCTTGCGTGTCTCTAGCAGGAGTCACAGGCTCGGACTAAATCGTCCGCGTCTCTTTGCATGGTCGGCCAGTAGTAGCCCTGCCGTAGTACCTTGTCACATAGGGATCGGCTTCCCAGATGGTTGCTGCAAATTCCTTCATGCACCTCACACAGAGCATAATCTGCTTCGGATGGGCGAAGGCATCTAAGCAGCGGCATGGAGAACGACCGCTTGTAAAGTTGGTTGTCAATTACTACATAATGGGTGGCCTGCAGTTTCAACTTCCTAGCTCTCTCCGGTCGGACGGAAGCGACCCTTCTTTGAGATATCTGAGGATAGGGTCGAACCAGGATGGTTCGGCCTCGACTTGCATCACTCGGTTGGCTTCCATGATGCTCGGCTTTTCCAGAGTCTCCAGGTGGAATTTTTGCTCGGCATCCATTGATTCCGTGGTTGCCAGTCGGGAGAGTAGGTCGGCACGGGCGTTCTCAGATCTGGGGATCTGAATAATTTCAAATTCAGAAAAATGAGGAAGCAAGTTACGCACCTCCTGGAGATACCGAATCATGTTTGGCTCCCGAGCTTCAAACTCTCCCCGAACATGGCCGGCTACCAGCTGAGAGTCGGTGAAGGCGCTGAGTTTTTCCACCTTCAGGTTGCGGGCGATCCTGAGACCGGCTAACAGGGCTTCATACTCGGCTTCATTGTTGGAAGCCGGGAAGGAGAACCGGACGCCATACTCGAAAGCCATCCCCTCAGGACTAGTAAGAACCAGACCCGCACCGGAGTGATGGGCGTTGGATGACCCGTCGACGTGGAGGAGCCACCGGGCTCCGAACTTTGGCTCTTCAGGGGAGTCTGGGGCAGAACCGTCCTCTGGGATGGTACACTCGAGGAGGAAGTCGGCCAGCACTTGGGCTTTGATGGCAGGGCGAGGCTGAAAATGTATGTCGTGCTCGCTTAGCTCGACGGCCCATTTGGTCATTCTCCCTAGTGTTTCTGGACGGTGGACCACTGCCTTGATGGGTTGGTCAGTCAGGACTGTCACGGAATATGCTTGGAAATACGGTCGTAGCTTTCGGACTGAGGTGACTAAGGCCAGCACCATCTTTTCAATCCTGCTGTACCTCGTCTCCGCATCACGGAGCAGCCTACTCACATAGTAGATCGGCTTCTGGACTTTGCCTTCTTCTTTGACCAGCACCGAACAAACTGCGCCCTCTGAAACGGCTAAGTACAGAAACAGGGTCTCCCCTGGGGCTGGGCTACTGAGAAGTGGGGGAGAGCCGAGGTACTTTTTCAGATCTTGAAATGACTTCTGGCACTCAGGAGTCCACTGGAAGTTTTTGGCCGATCGGAAGTTTTAAAGAAGGGGAGGCATCTCTCGGCCGACCGCGCCACAAAGCGGTTAAGGGCCGCTATCCTCCCGGTTAGGCGCTGGACCTCTTTTACAGACGCTGGGGGCGCCATTTGTTGGAGAGCTTGAATCTTCTGGGGGTTAGCTTCGATACCTCGCTGGGAGACCATGAAGCCGAGGAACTTCCCTGAGTTGACGCCGAAGGCGCACTTGGTCGGATTAAGTTTCATCCCATATTTGCGCAACGTTGCAAAGCTCTCTGCGAGGTCCTCAACATGTCGTGGCACTTCCTTGCTTTTGACCAGCGTGTCGTCCACGTATACCTCCATGTTCCGGCCGATTTGCTCTTTGAACACCTTGTTGACCAGCCGCTGGTAGGTTGCCCCTGCATTTTTAAGACCAAAAGGCATAACACGGTAACAATAGGTACCTCGGTCGGTTATGAAGGCGGTCTTTTCCTCGTCCTCGGGGCCATTCGGATCTGATTGTATCCCGAATAGGCATCCATGAATGACAGCATTTGGTGGCCTGAGGTGGCGTCCATGAGCTGACGATCCGAGGGAGGGGGAAGCTGTCCTTCGGGCAGGCTTTGTTGAGGTCGGTGAAGTCGATGCAGATCCTCCATTTGCCGTTCGACTTTTTCACCATGACGACATTTGACAGCCAGCTTGGGTAATTCACCTCTCGGACAAAATTGGCTTTGATGAGTTTGTCGACCTCCTCTTCAATGGCTTTTTGCCGTTCTGGGGCGAAGCTTCTCTTCTTCTGCTTAACAGGCCTGTGCATCTCGTCCACATTGAGATGATGGACGAGGACCTCGGGGCTAATCCCTGGCATGTCGGAGGCGGTCCAGGCGAAGATGTCCGCATTGCTTTGGAGGAATCTGATCAGCCCGTGACGAGGCTCTCCTTTGAGTAGCGACCCGATCCTTATGGTTCGGTTGGGCCGAGCTTCGTCTAGTGGTACCTCTTCCAGTTCTTCTGCCGGTTCTCCCCGCTGTTCGGCGAAATCTTCGTGAGCGTCTAGCCCGTCAATTTCGGGCATTCTAGACTGAAGGCTCGTAACGAAACATTGCCGAGCCATGGCCTGACTTCCCCGAACCACTCCAATTCCTTGCTCGGTAGGGAACTTCATAGACATATGTGGGATAGAGACAACTGCCTTGAGGGACATCAAGCCAGGCCTGCCGAATATGGCGTTGTATGGGGACCTGAGGTCGGTCACTAGGAAATTGGTCTGTACAATGGTCACGAGGGGCCAGGTTCCCGCGCGGACCGTCAGGGTGACGATTCCTTCCGGGATGATGACGTCGCCGGTGAATCCCATCAGGGCGGAATCCACGGCTCGAAGGTTTTCCATGAGCAATTTCATCCTGGCAAACACACCGAGGTACAAAACGTTCACCGAGCTTCCACTATCAATGAGGATTCGGCTTACATCATAATCATTCAAATTAAGGGATACAACAAGTGCGTCATCGTGGGGGAGCTGTATCCCAAGAAGATCATCATCGGAAAAGGAGAGCTCGCCGGTGCGTGCCTTCTTCGGCATCGGTGCATCACCGTCGCCCCTGGAGCTTGATCCGCCGGCCTCCTCAATCATGTTGATACGGCCAACCACGGGCGGATTTGGTGGAGGAGGGAGTTGTGGGAGCTCGGGCTGGCGGTCACCTCCTTGTTGCTGCGGCTCGGGCGCCCTCCTGAACTGATCCAGCCGTCCCCGCCGGATCAATCTCTCTATTTCATTCTTCAGCTGCCAGCATTCTTCGGTGTCATGACCATGCTCCCTATGGTAGCGGAAATATTTTGCGGGATCTCTCCGGGTTGGGTTCCCTCGGAGAGGTACTGGTCGGGGAAGCTGGCGCTCTATCTCCATGAGGATTTGCGCTCGAGGCACGGTCAATGGAGTGTAGCGATCGAATCGCCTGGGGGGACTCCGGGAGCGATTCCTCGGTGGCAGCGGAGGGATTCTTTGGCGGCGAGGCGGACTTGGTCGACGGATGGGACGGTGTCTGTCGAGGAGTTTAGGCTCCTTCTTCTTTGCTTGCTCATTGCGAGCAACTCTCCGCGACTCCTCGACCCTAGCATACTTGTCCGCAAGGGCCATCATATCAGAGAGACATGGGGGGTAACTGACCTCCATAGCCAGATAGAAGTTGCTCTCCTTCGAGACACCCCCCGCCAGGGCGGACATAGCCACCTCATGATTAAGGTGGTCCACCTCCAACATGGCCTTGTTAAAACGGCCAAGGTAGTTCCTCAAGGACTCCCCCTCTCTCTGCTTGACCTCGGAGAGGGAGTCAGATCTCCGCCGGTGGCGGCGGCTGCTGACGAACTGGCCAATGAAAAGGCGACTCAGCTCGTCAAATGAATCGATGGAACCTGGCTTCAAGGCGTTGAACCAGGTTCGGGCGGATCCTCTGAGGGTGGATGGAAAGGCACGACAGAGGACCGCATCGGATGCTCCGTGGAACATCATTATCGACCGGAAGCTACTGAGATGGTCATCCGGATCAGTGGAGTCGTGGTAGGGTTCGACGGCTGGCAGTTTGATATGGGAGGGAATCACTTCCTTCATGATCCCCTTAGAGAAAGGGATGCCCTGCTCCGCCTTGGGCTGGGGCAGGTGGGTCTGCTTGGCGGCGTCCAGCTCCTGGCGCATCTCCTGGATCTGGCGGCAGATCTCCTCCTCGCCGGTGAGAGGAGCAGCTGGGCGTGAGAATCACAAGGATGGCATGGAATCATGGTGAGACGTCGCCGGGGAGAGGGAGCGGGCTCGCCGAGATCTAAGAGGATCTCGATCATAACCGCCTCGCGGGATTGGCTTGTCCCCCTGGGCCGATATGGAGGATCCGCGGACCCACGAAATCAGAGGAGGAGGCCATCGGCGAAGAAGGAATCGCCGCCTCCTTCTGAGGATGCGAAGCAGGAGGAGCTGCAAGGCGCTCCTGGACCAGGTGGGTAAGAGCCTGGACTTGCCGGACCAGCGTAGCAAACTGGTCCTGGGTCACCGGAATGGTAGGCGGCGACAGAGTCTCGACAGGTGGGGGTTGTGGCGCTGTGGCGCCAGTCGGATCAGGCCTCTGGGAGGTGACCTGATCTTGGGCATCAGAGGTTGCTCTCTTCCGGTTGGCCATCAGAGAGGTTCTTCTCCGGATTGAGATCCTTGTCTCCTTTCTTCAAGTTTTAATGGGACTTGAGGCCTTCCTCTAGCGCCAATCTGTTGCCGCCGGGATCCGTCCTCCGACTCGGGCGCGGTCGATCTTCAGGGAGAGGGGTACGGCGGACCTGCAAAAAGAAGCCCACACGTGGAGGGACGTTGGGGGTGGTCCTCCGTGGAAGGCCCTCCGACGCTCAAGTCAGTGGGGAAGGAATCGGCGATCAACCAGACAGTGGGGAGGTGGATCTCTCCGGGAGACCTCTCCAGGGGGCGGCCAATCGGAAGCTCTAGGAGGGGGCAGAGCACCGACGAGCTACCGGGGAGAGAGGAGTGTGTCCAGAGTTTCGTGTGTACCTGAGGGGGTCTGAGAATCTGTTATTTATAGACTGTCATCTGGATCTTGAGCATCTTCTGGAAGGTTCAGAGGTTGTTATGATACGGAGGCGGACAGAATCAGGCCATCGTGGGGCCGTTAGGCTCCGTACTCGTTTGTTAAGGGATCGACGGTCGGGAGAGCTCCTTGATGTCTCGAGATCTGGCCAGGTAGGCGTGGGGCGGTTACAATAGGCTCTAGGCCACGTCCCGACATGATTCCTTGTCTAGGATGCTGTTCGGGTAGGCCTGGGCTCTCCCGCGTCAAGTTCCGCGGAGGTGGGTGTTAGGCTACGGATCGCTTGATGAAACCGAGCCACGGAAGAGACCGAGCCACAGAGGCCCGGAAGGGGCCGAGCTCTGGGAGCCCGGAAGGAGCCGAGCTATGGAAGCCCGGAAGGACCGAGCTATGGAAGCCCGAAGGGGTCGAGCTATGAAGCCCGGAGGGGCCGAGCTACGGAAGCCCGGAAGGGCCGAGCTACGGAAGCCCGGAAGGACCGGGCTACGGAAGCCCGGAGGGGCCGAGCTACGGAAGCCCGGAGGGGCCGAGCTACGGAAGCCCGGGAGGGCCGAGCTACGGAAGCCCGGAAGGACCGAGCTAGGGAAGCCCGGAAGGAGCCGAAGGGAGGAGGTTAGCCTTAACCGCCTCGCACGGATATTAATGTAATGACGATTTCATCCCTCAACAAGAAATATTTTTATTTTTATGTACTTTCTTTTGCTTTTATGTGGTATAATTCTTGTCACAATCTAAATTCCATCCAGGTTTTAGTTTCAAAACTCTTCTTAATTATACAAGCACTTGATGAAATCAAGTTTGAATCCTATCTCACGAGTTGTTGGATTTTTTTTGCACTATCTATATAATTTGTTATTTTCTATTCTATATTAAGATATCATACTTAATGTCTTTATCTGCTCTTAGGTTCCAATGGAACCATTCCATTCTTCGGTCGATAAGTTTTATGTTGGTCAATTTTTTCATCAATCAATTTATCCATATTCTCTTATTTTGGTGAAAGAAATTAGATAGGTAAGTTAAATCCCCATGAGAATCATTTACTTATGAAATTAAAAGAAAAACTTATCTACTAGAAAGATGGGTAATTTAGTTTCCCATCACCTAGGTAAAGTGCATCTTTTTTTAAAAAAAAAATCCCTATCCTAATGCCCCATCTCATGATCCTCACTTGCTCTTTTGTTTGTAGCAAACTTTAATTTAAGAGGTACCATAACAATCTTCATCTAATTCTTGACTAAAAGAGTTATGGATACCAATAAGTTTAGTAATTTTTTTTTTATGAATACTAATAAGTCTAGTAGATTTTTTTTTCTCGGCTCTTCTTCTTCATCTTTTTTTATATCATTAATTTTTTTTTTTTTTCTTCTCTCAATCTCTCATTTTTTTTTTCCTTCATTATGGTCTCTGATTGTATTTGATGAAGAACAAAGTAAGAAAGATAATCTCAGCTTTATGCATGGTCTCAGGCATTACTTTCCATCCGATATTTGCCCTTATCAATTTTTTATATTAATTTTTTCTCTTTCTTTTTTAAACCTTGGATTTTTTTCTCTCATCATGATCTTTGGTCTTGTTTAATAAGAAATGGAGTTGAGAAAATAATCTTCACCTACACCTAACCTCCAGCTACCCTTTAGCATCATCTTTAGAAAGCACATGAACGGTCTCAAGATTCGCCCCTGCTTGGTCTCTATCCACTCTCCGACACAAAAATAAAAATTCTCAAGTAACTTTGGTGGCCCAAAGGATGAGTATAATTAATTAAATTCAATGAAATTAATTTAGTTTTTATAATTTGAAGAAAATTTTTAAACTTAACCATTGATTTAATATTTGAGATGCCCAGCCCTTGCGAGGAATGATATTGTGGAGTCAGATAGGCAGTTTAGTTGCTCAGATATATTATATTCTTCTCTTTATTGTTTAATTTTGTGAAGATCATGCGGCAAGAAGTTATCATTTGAGTTTTTTTTCACATATGAGGAATAACTCTATAGTATGGGCTGTACTAATTTAGTTTCATTATCCCAACCTGACAGTAGCATCCTATGTACTATTTTTTATAGTATAGAAAGTTTTAGTTTCTCATGTACATGAATTTATATGCAATGACTTTATAATTGGTGTTTGAAATTACTGTACATGAATTTATAGGCAGTTTAGTTGCTCAGATATATTATATTCTTCTCTTTATTGTTTAATTTTGTGAAGATCATGTGGCAAAAAGTTATCATTTGAGTTTTTTTTTTTTCAACATATGAGGAATAACTCTATGATATGGGTTGTACTAATTTAGTTTCATTATCCTACCTGACAGTAGCATCCTATAGTACTATTTTTATAGTATAGAAAGTTTTAGTTCTTCATGTACATGAATTTATATGCAATGACTTTATAATTAGTCTTTGAAATTACTGTACATGAATTTATAGGCAGTTTAATTGCTCAGATATATATTATATTCTTCTCTTTATTATTTAATTTGTGAAGATCATGTGGCAAAAAGTTATCATTTGAGTTTTTTTTTTCACATATGAGGAATAACTCTATGTTATGGGATGTACTAATTTAGTTTCATTATCCTACTTGACAGTAGAATCCTATAGTACTATTTTTTATAGTATAGAAAGTTTTAATTCCTTGTGTACATGAATTTATATGCAATGACTTTATAATTGGTCTTTGAAATTACTGTACATGAATTTATAGGCAGTTTAGTTGCTCATATATATATTATATTCTTCTCTTATTGTTTAATTTTATGAAGATCATGTGGAAAAAAGTTATCATTTGAGTTTTTTTTTTTTCCACATATGAGGAATAACTCTATGGTATGGGTTGTACTAATTTAGTTTCATTATCCTACCTGACAGTAGCATCCTATAGTACTATTTTTTATAGTATAGAAAGTTTTAGTTCCTCATGTACATGAATTTATATGCAATGACTTTATAATTGGTGTTTGAAATTACTGTACATGAATTTATAGGCAGTTTAGTTGCTCAGATATATATTATATTCTCTCTTTATTGTTTAATTTTGTGAAGATCATGTGGCAAAAAGTTATCATTTGAGTTTTTTTTTTTCCACATATGAGGAATAACTCTATGGTATGGCCTGTACTAATTTAGTTTCATTATCCTACCTGATAGTAGCATCCTATAGTACTATTTTTTATAGTATAGAAAGTTTTAGTTCTTCATGTACATGAATTTATATGCAATGACTTTATAATTGGTGTTTGAAATTACTGTACATGAATTTATAGGCAGTTTAGTTGCTCAGATATATATTATATTCTTCTCTTTATTATTTAATTTTGTGAAGATCATGTGGCAAAAAGTTATCATTTGAGTTTTTTTTCCCCATATATGAGGAATAATTCTATACTATGGGTTGTACTAATTTAGTTTCATTATCCTACATGACAGTAGCATCCTATATTGTACTATTTTTATAGTATAGAAAGTTTTAGTTCATCATGTGCATGAATTTATATGCAATGACTTTATGATTGGTGATTGAAATTACCGTACAAAAGAAGCTTGAATGCATGCATTGGACAAATCTATATTTATATTTGTACAAATTTCATGATATTGATGGTAGTTTTTCAATTCCAAGTCAAACACTAGTGAAAATTTTTATATTAATTTGCTATACATGGAAAAGTCTTCTTTGCTGTTGGACACCAGCAAATCAGTGGAGCACAACTTTGACCAACACCTTGACTAAATCAGTTAAAAATAGAGATGAGAGTTCCCAGCATCAATCATGCAATCTAATTTACGTGAGATTTGGAACTTGAGAAGCTACGTACATGGAAGAGCAATCACCTCTGACCTCACCCCAACGAAAGAAACGACAACTTGGGGTTATTTCAAGGCCTCATTCCCCGCCTCCCATCTCGCCACCCACCCCACATGGCTTCTCCGTGTCCGGCCCGTCAAAGTTCGCGCGCCATCACGGGACGGACGCTTCCATGTGAGCTGTCCAACGATACTCTCTCTCTCCTCTTAGAGAGAGGGAGAGAAAGGTTTTAGCAGGAGATCGAAAGTGAAGAGTGGGTCCCCTCCACCACCATTTTCACGCCTTGAGAGACGCCAATCGCTGCCTTAGGTTCTTCCTAAATCTTTTATCATGATGAATATAAGCATATATATATACCATGGATCGATATACCGATAGAATAAATGTGCAGTGAATCGATAAGAACGTATGGAATAAAAAGTTATAAGATTAACGTATATATATATATCCTTAATTTGTAACGGAGGTGGTCATCCGGTTGGTAGAAGACTTCCATTTGGCTGGCCTCAGGCCTCACTGAGATAGCTGTCGGTGGAATAGATGGTAGATAGATCGAGAGGAAGAACCTTTGTTTAACCATCTTCACTTTACGTGCCCTTTCGTCCGTGTGCTCAGCGCTGTAATTGTATAAGAGCATAGCAAAGCAAAGCTGCATACTTACCAACCCTCTCTATTCCTTTCTCTGCTATCTCCATGCACCCAATGGAGAGGTAAGAGAAAACACACAAAAAAAAAAAAGAGAGAGAAATTTAGATTTGAGTCATCCTTTTTTCCCCTCTAGTCTACCACCTCTCAATACCTCTCAATACCTCTCACTATCTACAATGACTTCAAACACTGCAGCCTTTGCTCTCTTGTGTTGTCTATCACTCTCCATACTTGTTGGTGCTGATAATCCATATAGGTTCTTCAATTGGATGTCACTTTTGGAGACATCTATCCTCTTGGTGTAAGACAGCAGGTATATATTATCTCTAATTCTCTTTTTTTCAGGAGGTCTTCTTTGTGGCACTGTGATGATCTTTTCCATGGTGAATTTGGTGTATAGGGGATACTGATCAATGGACGATTCCCGGGGCCAGATATCTACTCGGTCACCAACGATAATCTCGTCATCAATGTGCGCAATGGCTTGACCGAGCCCTTCCTCATCTCATGGCAAGTGTCCTACTTTTCTCTCTCTCTCTCTCTCTCTCTCTCTCTCTCTCTCTTTATCTCCTTATTTTTTACAAAAGATCATAGAAGTTATATTTTTATACTTATTTATACTCATTTCTATTATAACACTTGAAAGAAATATTTGAGGTGGAATGAGTGCCCTCCCTAGCTCCTATTCTCTCAAAAGATTAGCTCTAGCACTAACCTTCCTGCCTATATATACGTAATTTTTTTCAGCCCAATTCTATACGTTCTATTTATTTCAAGTTTGAGTTGTCATTTCCTTTTCCTTCCATTTGCTAGTTTACTGAATGTCTATGGAAAACAAAGAAATTACGTAGATGAACGATGTGCATCAAAATTTTACTGAACTTTTCACTGAAGTATTCATTGCATGACAAGGTACTTGATGCTAGTAAAATGATCAACTCAATGTGGCCTTTCAACAACTGTTTAGCATTCACTGAAAGGTCTATTTATATAAGTTTATTAGTCATTTAATAATTAGCAGTATATCCTTTCAAGGTTTTTCTTTGACTACTATACGTGTCTTAACTCTTTTCTTGCTGTAATACTTATATATATATATACTCAAAAAAGAAGAGTAGTTAATGCAAGTTTTGCGATGATCTCATAGAAGTCATGGATTATAACTATAGAAGTGGTGTAATTTTTGGGAACAGGAATGGAGTGCAACAAAGGAGGAACTCATGGGAGGATGGGGTCTCAGGGACCAACTGCCCTATTCCACCAGGGAAGAACTTCACCTATATTTTGCAGGTGAAGGACCAAATTGGCAGCTTCTTCTACTTCCCCTCCCTCTACTTCCACAAGGCTGCCGGCGGCTTCGGCGGATTCAGAATCCTCAGCCGGCCGCTCATCCCCGTCCCCTTCCCAGAGCCCGCCGGCGACTACACCGTCCTCATTGGCGATTGGTACAAGGCTAATCATGCAGTAAATTTCTCTCTCTCTCTCTCTCTCTCTCTCTCTCTCTCTCTCCCCTCTACTACCCTCAAACTTCTAGTCATTAATATTTTAAGAGTGTCGTGCTTCTGATGCCTTATTACATGAGATCGATTAAAATTGATAGAATAACTTTGCGTTACTTTATTAACTAGCTCACATGTTTATGTCTTGATGACAAAACTTCTATCAATCTTAGCTGATTCTGACCAAAAGTATCCTTTAGCCATATACATCCATCTATAAGAGCATTTGCAATCAAATTTTATATGAAGAGAATGGTTGGAATGACACATGGTGGGTTGGTGGATGGTGGGTGTGCACAAACCTCACATGATGTGCAACTGTGCTGATGGTGCAATGGACAAGGAGTGTCATCTGGGGAGGGGACTCACGGGATTTCTTTGCCTTCTTTTTTCATAACCCATATGAATTGGATTTGAGCTGGTGTCCAAAATCCATCCTAGTTAAATTAGAGCTGGGTGAAGTGGTGGATGCTACCCATTTGATGGGGAGTGTGGGAAGCAAGGCTGTCACCCTTTAATTTGGCCACGTACGGCATCGCCACTCATGTAAAACTGTGATGTTACATGGACTTGAACTGGGACTCACATGTTTCCTTTTGGCTGTTTCCTCTTTTGGCTTAGCATGGTTATAAGTTTTTATTTTTTTGTTTTTTAGAGTTGATACCAAGTCAATGAATTAAGCGTATGAACATCGAGGGTCAAGGCTGTTGGTTGGGACTTCTTGATTGGGATTTTCATTTAAGACTTGTAAACTCTTGAGTTGGTGTGATTCTTAAAAATACATTGATCAAAATTTCAAATTTAGATTTGAATGCCTAAGAAAATAGGTTAAAATATGCTTTAGATCCTTTCAGTTTCGCTCAACTTATTTTGATTCTCAAATATTTAGTTGTTATAAATTAATTTTTTATCTTAAAATATTATATTTATAATATTTTATTACATATATAAAGTAAGATGATAATTTTAATTGACTTCATGCAATAAAATTTCTGAAATGCAGCACTCTTAGTTAGGACATAAAGGGTTAAATTATAATAACGAAAAGTTTAAGGACTAAAATGATTCTAATGAAAGGGGAACACAGAATATAATTTTATTTATGTAGATATTAGTGCTCGAATGAGTTTAAGCCTAATAATTCATGCAATAAATTTGTTATAATAGGTATTATAAAATTTTATTATATTTTTTTTTATGTCAAAAAATATTAGGTCAATCCTCACCACTGATTTGGCCACTTTAGGTCCACTTCCACATCTTGAAGTAGTGTCCATTATTGGCATCTCATCTCCAGCCATTAGTGTATGGTACTTTCTTCGATCCAACCAATAATCAATGCATCCAGATGTTTGGCTACATGCATTTGGTTTTGCACCAAGGGAGACATCAGCAACAGCAGAAGAAAGATAAGGATCTTCCATTCAAAGGTCCATCTTCCATTCAGAGTCTCATCTTCCATTCAAAGTCCCATGAAGCTACATGCATTAAATCATGGCATTTGCCTTTCCTCAATATCATATGCTGATAGCAGCACCAACAGTAGCTAGGCTTGACAAGAGGTTACATTTTTGTAATAATTATGTGTGAGAGTTTAGTGATAAGTGTTTAATTTTGCATCAATTATGTACTAAAAAATTTCAGCTTTTGATTCTTCTTGTTATAAGAAGCCTTGGATTGATAATAAAGTAGACTAGCTCATAGTCCATTTAGACTCAGAACTATTGATTGGATGAAAGTTTGGGTACAAACCCTCAGTACATCAAATATTATATATATCTGAGATAAGATTCTAGACATTTTGTTTGTGCAGGATCAGAAGCACAGATAATAATTTTTAGACTAGCATTTTTGGATCGAATGTTGGATTGTTAATTAATATATAGCGTGTTATACATTGAAGTCTTCCTCTTTTTATTGTATCCTGAATTATTCTTTAGTTAAGTTGTTCATCAATCTTGATCTAGTGAGAGTCTAAAATTTTATTTTTCTAATTTTTTTTCTCAAAAAATTGAAATTTTTGTCCAAAAGTAGATATCGATCCAAGTCTCAATATATATATATATATATATGAACTGTCAACAGTTGGTTTGAAACCATCCTCATGGCGAGTTATGTGGTTCATGTGGAAGCTGGTCTAAAGTTAGACGACAAAGGCTGCAGAAAGAGTTACCATGCAACTGATGATAACTGGTTTGTTCTTGTGGCCAGGCTTTGAAGGCCACTTTAGACCGTGGCAATTTGCTCCCTTTCCCGGACGGCATTCTCATCAACGGCCGTGGCCCCAACGGCGCTTCTTTTACCGTTGATCAAGGTGCCATTTTTTTATTTTTTATTTTTATTTTGCTTTTGTTTTCTTTTGTTTTCTCTTACCAACGCCGTTTCCTAAAGTTATAAATTCCCCACTTTATTGTGCAATTGATCTGAACAAAACCTGAAAAACCGATATATATATATATATAATCCCTATTCTCTGATGTGAACTGGTAAAATCATTTTGGTTTTTTTACGTCCTTTAAAATTATTTTTTAAATTAATATAGTTTAAATATCAAAGTTATTTTTTATTTTTTTATCTTTTAGGTTTAGATTCCTTTATTCCTTTTTTTTTAATCTGTTAACTGATTTAGAGGATTTCAAATGTTATTATTTTTTATAAATATTTTAGATTTATTTCAAATATTAACGTGAACATTATATTTTGTTATATTTTAAATAGTTGAATTATATGAAGAAATAATTTTTATTTATTTTTGTAAATTATTTTTAACTTAAATTATATTTTAATTATTCATATGGTTTAGCTAGCGGCCCATTAGTTGGATCATTAAATAATCGATTAGGTCAGATTCTGATAGCTATAGTTATGAGTAATTCTTTTTATTTTACCTTTAATATTTTAAATTTATATATATAATTTGGTAAACAATGATTTGATCAAAAAAATGGTACTAATATTTTATTTTTTATCTATCATTTTATATGATAATGATCAATAATGGCAATCATTTTTCTAAAATAATGATTAAAAGTGGCCATCATCCTTATCACTGCATCTATATATGCTGACCAACTCTTGATTACCACCGTAATCCAAGGAGTGAATGGATGGGAGGCCACAACAATTCTCACATCACCCTAGTTTGACTAAAGTGGCTTCATCAATAAAGAAAGGAGAAAAAGTCTTTGTACGCTTTTTCAGTGCAGATGATCTACATTGAATGCGATGATTTATTCATGCATAAGTTTGCATCGAAGAAATTTGCTCATGAATCTTGCAGCGCAGATGCACAAGCTTATGCGTGAATAAATCACTGTGCTCGATGCAAATTATTTTGCACCGAAGATGATATATAAAGACTTTTTTAAACTAACTGATCTAATGGGCATATCAAATTTGATGCAGGCAAGACTTATAGGCTTCGAATATCAAATGTGGGGCTTCAAAATTCACTAAATATCCGGATCGAAGGTCACACTATGAAGCTGGTTGAGGTGGAGGGCACCCACACCCTTCAGAGTACCTACTCCTCCATCGACGTCCATGTTGGCCAATCAGTATCGGTTCTCGTCATTGCCAACCAACAACCTAAGGACTATTATATCGCTGTCTCTACTCGTTTCACTACCATCATCCTCACCAACACCGCTGTTCTTCACTACGGTAACTCTAGGCAGAAGGTTTCTGGCCCAATTCCTGGTGGGCCCACCACCCAAATTGACTGGTCAATTAATCAAGCACGTTCAATTAGGTACTGCTCTTTTCATCGCTTGCTTCTTATTATTATTTTTTTTGCCTTAAATTTTTATTTAAAAAATAATAAATTAGCTCCTAAACTATCAATTAAAATTTATTTTGATTCTCAAACTTTAGTTTTTGTCATTGAGTTCCCCATGTTTTATTATTGTTGCATTCCTAACATCTTGTTATATAAGGTTAGTTAAAATTGACAAAATAACCGAATGATGCAAATATATGGACTAAACTAATCTAGTGTAATGGAATATTAAGAACAAAATATTTTTAAAATATGAGAACTAAATTATAATAATTAAAATTATAAGGATCAAAATAAATTTTGAATGAAAGTTTGAGGACAATATTATTGCCTAAACATAAGTTATTTTCTTTTCTAAAATTTTTGACAAAAGAAAAAAAGGTTGGGCCTAGGCTCATCATCAGCCTCAGTGCTTAGTGCCATGAGCTAGATGCCTTAGTTTTCCATTTTGGATGGCTAGGCTGGTTCTTTGATTAGGTTTGTAATAGAATTGGATCAAATTTTAAAGAATAAATTGATGTCCGGAGTATACGTTTAACCATGAAACACCTAATCTATCATACTAATTCTCATTAATTTGCAATCCTTCTCATCATGTGTAGTAAAAACATCTTAACATTTTGTATAATAGAAAAATAATTATACACAATTATCTTTACATTGCTCACAATTATCTTCTCACTGCACATGATAAACATAACTTTGCACGCAGTTATTTCGTAATAAAGATGATCAAAAATTGAAAAGAATTGATGGAATAAAATGGTTGTTACATGGTTAGTAATTAATTGGAGTAAAATGGGAGTGTTCGGAAGACGCACTGGCTCATCTTTTATTATTCATGTGACTGATGGAGTCATGTTGACGGACGATGGCTTCGGCCTTCTACTTTTCTCAGTTCCTCTGGCTGAGCTTTATGCAGTTTGGATTGGCATTTCGTTCACCATGCAGATCTTTCATGCTCCTTGTCTCTTCATTGAGAAGGATTTTACTATGGTTATCCGATGGGTTCGGCAGGATTCTTGTTATCATATTTTTAGCAACCTTTTACTCCATAATATCTGGACTACCCTTTGGGAGGCTCATATTATCCAGATCCGGCATGTTTATCGTGAAGCTAATGCTGCGGTGGACTGGGTAGCGGTCTTTATGATCTATCACTCCGATTTTTGGATATGGAGACTGGAAGACCCCTGCCCTATTGTTCTAAAGTAACTTATTTTCTCTGATGTATCAGGGTTGACTCGCATTAGACTAGTGTAATTATCCATTTTTAACCCCCCAAAAAAAAAACATGGAGTAAACGTGGTCATAGATTCAGTTTCTAGATTTTGGTGTCTCCTGCTAAGTCAAGGATAATCAAATCAATAGCTTCACATTCATTAATCCGAGTGACTATTAATTGTTATCTCTGGGATCACAGGACCAACCTCACTGCAAGCGGACCAAGGCCTAACCCCCAAGGCTCATACCACTATGGCATGATCAACCTCACCCGGACCGTCCGGCTCGCCAACTCGGCCGCCCAAGTGAACGGCAAGCAACGTTACGCAGTCAACGGCGTCTCCTACGTCGAGCCGGACACCCCCTTAAAGCTCGCCGACCACTTCAAGATCGGAGGAGTTTTCCGGCTTGGAAGCATCTCCGACGGCCCCACAGGCGCCAAGGAGTACCTCGACACCTCCGTCATGGCTTCCGACTACCGAGTCTTCGTGGAGATTGTGTTCCAGAACAAGGAGAACCTTGTCCAGAGCTGGCATCTTGATGGCTATAACTTCTGGGTCGTGGGGTACCGTTCCCATCTCTCAATGCTCTAAGTCAATTCTACCATCGATTCTTAAGTCTCAGTATGGACGAACGAGAGCCATCTCAACCATCATCCTGCTCCATTATTCTATTTCCACCTTAGCATCAATTTTAAATAGGTTTAATTTATCATATAAGCATAACTTTTAAGTTCAAATATATTCAAAAAAAATCAAAGACCAAAGCTTTACATATATTTTTTAAAAGAAAAAGCATCATCGGAGTATAATGGACTCTTTTAAAACCTTGAATTTTACTGCTCCTTATCTAAGTTCGTAGCTTGGTGGTGATTCTCCATTTGTTTGCAGCATGGATGGAGGGCAATGGAGTCCGGCTAGCAGAAAAGGTTACAATCTCAGAGATGCAGTGTCTCGCAGCACTACCCAAGTGAGATCTGAGCTCTTCCTACGTTTTCTCATGCAATTTAATGGAGTATTGTGATGTCTTCACAGCCAAGAGAGTTAATGCACGGGAATTTCTATTCGGCCCGAAAAAATTGCTCAGCAGCCACCCTACCCCTGTTTTTTTTTTAAAAAAAAAATTATAAACTATCCTTCCTTTTTTTTCTCTTCACACCACCACCCCATCTCCTACCCTCCCCCGTCTCTTCGGTGCCGCCCTCGTCTCCTTCCCTTTCCAGCACCGTTCCTTCTTCTTCCGGCTCCATCTCCATTTCACTCCTTGGCATCAGCCCAGCGTCTCCTTTTCTGGCAGTGACTCTTCTTTCAACATCGTTCGACCAAACATAACCAAACAGAAGGTGCTCGGAGGGTGGGGGGGCATCGAGGGCCAGTGCTAGAGAGTGAAGAGGAGACGGGAGTTGGGGGGCACCGGTGCCAAGGAGTGGAGGGTAATGAAGAAGGGGAATGAGATAGAAAAGAAAGAAGACGGGAAACCGAAGAGAAGGGGGCTGAGAGATAGAGGAGACGAGGGCTGGGGGTGTGGAGGAGACGAGGGCTGGGGTAGTTTAGAAATAAAAAAAAAAAAAAAGGGGGCGGGCTCCTGAGAAAAAGTTGTGGCGGAATAGAAATTCTAATGCATCCAACTGTAAGACAATCCACCAAGAAAAAGCTAAACAAAGTCTTATACACTGTTCTCTCTATATTAATGCACAAGAAACTTTAGGATTGGTTTCTTCTTTGAGGCCCACATTCTTTTAGGTAGTGTTTGATAGAAAAAATATCATTCATGGATAAGTATATGGGATAGAGTTTATCCTCTGGCTATCCCTAGGGATATCCCTTGGCTATCCCATTGATTATATCAAATGCAAAAAGGTAAATCCATAGGATAACTTTTTTTTACTCTTATTTGGAGGGATAACCAGCTATTCCTGCATTCTCTAGGGAATAAATTGAGGGGATATCCCATTGTTAACCATGATTAACCATGGTTAACCATAGATTATCCTTTTGGTTAACTTTATTCCCAGCTATCCCTTATAGTTATGGCTTTTGGGAATAAGAGGGGATATAGGGGATATCCCCTCTTATCCCCTATTTCAAACACTACCTTAGGTAGTGTTTGATAGCCTAAAAGCTATCCCTGGATAAATGTATGGGATAGCATTTATCCAGGGGATAGCTGAGAGAATAAGCATTTTTTTAAAATTACAAGTTTGCCATCAAGGAATAACATTAGTTGTTCCTAGGTTCCCTAAGGAATAAGTTCAAGGGATAATGTTAACCATGGGTTATCCCCTCTAGTTAAATTTTTCAGACCTATCCCTTCTAGCTATAGCATTTGGGAATAAGGAGGGATATCCAGGGGATATCCTTCCTTATCCCCCATATCAAACACTACCTTAAAGTATCAAACATTATCAGAAATTGTTGCACGATATTGAACACCAAACCATGGATCAAAACCAATAATTGCTAAACAATGAATGAATGTTTAAAGGATGAACAGAGAATGCTAAAACAGAGAGTGCCTAAAGCTTTACAGCAACTTACAGTCTAATCACATGTTAATATATATATATATATATATATATATATTTATTTATTTATTCAAAAGTTGAAATCTAAACAGTAAATGTTTACATTTATATTGTAATAATGTGATCTTTTGAGTGATGATGAGAGGAGGTAACCATGGTCCCACCATTGCTCTTCCTTGCAGGTATATCCTGGGTCATGGACTGCAGTGTATCTCATGCTTGACAATGTGGGGATGTGGAATGTTAGGAGTGAGTATTGGGCTCGTAGGTATCTCGGACAGCAATTTTATCTGCGAGTATACTCTCCACTCGAATCAATAAGAGATGAGTATCCCATCCCCAGGAACGCCATTCTCTGCGGCAGAGCAAGAGGCCGCACCACTCGCCCTCTCTGAACTTAGCATGGCTTTTAGCTGCAAGTCAAAGGTAAAGATGAGGCGATGAGGTGATAGGTGGTGGTTGGTTCCCTTCTAAGCTCAGAATATTTCCTCCAAGTTTGATATCTAGTTCATTGGCTTGATGAAATTCTCTTTAGTTTTTACAAAAAGCGAAAGAGAGATGTAGTAAATTGATTGATAGATTTGATGTGTTTATTATGTACTCTATCCATTTTGTTACTCCTTCTGTGGGATAATATATGGGTGTGGAATATAATGAAAAGAACAGAGGAGTGGAAGAGGATCTTTTGAGACTTCAATAGGGACAAAGAAGTGACTTGGGGCCAGTAAGTGTTATTAGGTTGTTATGGTTCAGCTGCATGAAAATCCCTAGCAAAATCAGTTAATATCTCTGACTTTAAGGTAATGTTTGATATGGGGGATAAGGAAGGGGATATCCCTTCTTATTCCCAAATGTTTGACATGGTTAACCATGGGTTATCCCCTGAACTTATTCCCTAAGGTAGTGTTTGATAGGAAAAATATTATCCATGGATAAGTGTACGGGATAGAATTTATTCCCTGGCTATCCCTAGGGATATCCCTTGGCTATCCCATTGATCATATCAAATGCAAAAAGGTAAATCCATGGGATAACCTTTTTTTACTCTTATTTGGAGGGATAACCAGCTATTCCTACATTCTCTAGGGAATAAATTGAGGGGATATCCCATGGTTAACCATGGTTAACCATGGATTATCCCTTTGGTTAACTTTATTCTCTGCTATCCCTTATAGTTATGGCTTTTGGGAATAAGAGGGGATATCCTCTGGATATCCCCTCTTATCCCCTATTTCAAACACTACCTAAGGAACTCAGGAACAACTAAAGTTATCCCTTGACGGTAGACTTGTAATTTTAAAAAAATGCTTATTCCTTCAGCTATCCTCTGGATAAATACTATCCCGTACATTTATCTAAGGATAGCTTTTGGGCTATCAAACACTACCTAAGGTCGGGCCATGCATCTATCTCCTCAAAATAAATTTAAATTCTTAATTAGTTTAAATAGAACTTTAACTTTTTGAACCGACATAAGTATAAGTTTTAAGAAAGACTAGAATTCTAAATTTTATGCTTCAATGCTACTCCAATTGTCATATCTCCAGTATAAGATCTCGAGCTAGGGATGTTACAACTACCATATACTCCATAAAGTATGACTTACAAATATGTAGGGTATTCATCTAAATATTATCAACAAAATAAAATCTAATTTTAATACCGATTACCTTCAATATAAATCTTTCAATGATTTAAACTACATCGCTATCGGCTGTCAGCAAAAGTTCATTAGGTATAAATAAAAAATGATATTAAGTCATCATGCAGAATTTGCTCATCCAACTAAACTCTCTATCAAACTAAACTCTCTCGATCATCAATGACTTATGCATATACCGGACTAATCCTAAAAGGAGGAATCACTTTTAGTAAGCCTAGTAAGGAATGATCAACTTTAATAAAAAAATATATAATAATATTAACTATATATTCTTAATAGTTAAATATATTAATTAAGAAAATAATAATAAATCTATTATTTACATATTTTTTATATTTAGATCATCATATAAGTTTGCCTTGTTGTATTATATTTTTCAATCTAACTATGCTCAAAATAATTATATCATCATCTGCTAATATTTAAATTCTATTGGTAGGATCCCAACCAATGAATACCTTCCATAATATTTAAAGCTCACTGGTAAGATATTGATCTTATCTAATCTTTAGCATTCTCTTGGATTTTAACCAATGCATATCTCCTATGGGTCATGCATACAAACCAATGTTTAACCCTCTATAGGTTCAATCTTAATCAATACATATTCCTCATCAGCTATGAGTATTAATTGATATTTAATCATCACTGAAAAGATCTTAGCTAATGTATAATCCCTTTTGACCATGGCTATTTAACATAGTTGGCATTAAAATCTATGTTGGTTTAAATCTTATAAATCATCGAGACTAGCTTTTTGGAAAGGCAAACACCTATCTTTCGAAGGTAGATTGACTCTTGTTAGTGCTTTTTTTTTTTTTTTTTGGCCCTTCCCATCTACTTTATATCAATTTTCAAACTTCTAAAATGGGTTGGTAACAAAATTGATCAAATTAGAAGAGTGTTTTAATAGAAATATGAGGAAAATGCTATCAGATTCCACTACTTGATTAATTAGGAAGCCATTTGTAAATCTACAAAAGAAACTCTTATCAATGCTATTCTTACTGCCTTTCCCATGTACTTTATATCAGTCTTCAAACTTTCAAAATGGGTTAGTAATAGATTGGTCAAATTAAAAGAGCCTTCCTATGGAAACATATGGAAAATACTCTATCATATTTTAAGAAGGCCATTAGCTTGGAGACATTCCTTCAATTTCTTTTTTTCCCTTCAATTTCTCTTTCAGGACCTATATAGTTCTTGTGTTAAAAGCAATACCCTTGTTACTGCCCTTTTAGAATAGAATAAGACAGTGGTGGTGCATCAATCTTTATGAACCACTCTCATGAAATCAATATTTACTCTTAACTAACCAGAGAAGATCCTTTTGTCCATCATACCTACCTCTAATAATGGCTTACTAGTTTGGAGGCTACAATTCATGTATCAAACTCTATAAGCTCCTGCAAATTTCTTAATCAAGAAGTCAATCGGCATTACAACAAAGTCATATGGAAATAAAGTAACGATACCTAATTAGATCAAAAGCTTTGGCTGATTAGCCCTCAAGGATCACCAACAAATGGGTGACAAGCTTGTTAAGAAAGGCTGGGATATTAGCTTGGGGTGCTCTTCATTTGGGGCCTTCATAGAGATGGCATGCCACCTTATTCTTTCATGCCCCTTCACCTATTCCTTTTGGCAGCGTTTGGATACTGAAATAAGGCCTAGAATAGGGCCTTATTCCAGCTTATTCCCTCAAACACCCTGAAAAAGGAGAGTGGGCTCCATGAGACTGGCTATTCCAGTCAACCCTCTTTATTCCTATTCCTTATTCCATGGTACCCCATGGAATAGCTCATATTCCCACTGCAGCTATTCTAGGGGCACCAATGGAATTAAATTAAATAAATTAAATAAATTTATTTATAATATAATTTAAAATTAAATAAATTTATTAATTGAAAATAATAAATTAAGTTTGTTATTTTTTTCTTTATTAATATAAAAAAATTTATTAAGTATGTTCTTATATTATTTTATGAATAGTAATTAATTATTACCTTATTTATTAATAAATAATAATTTATTCAAGTCATTTTAAAAAATAAAAATTGATAAACCATTTTTATTAGAAGGGGTATCTTTGGAATTTCAAAAAAATTCTTCATCTATTCCTACTGAAATACATGTTTACTCTCATGTCATCCAAACATCATTTGGAATAACACTGCATTAATTGCACTGGAATAACATAGAATACCGGATTTTGATCCAAACAAAAATATGGAATAACAAAAAGAATAAGCTATTCTTACGGAATTCATATCTCTATTCCTGTAATAACTTTTTAACATCCAAACGCAGCCTTTGGATATTATTAGTAGATCATCTTCACATCCAATCTTTCCCTTGAGATATTCATTACTTATGATTTAACTATAGAAGGCTTTGTATCCTCAAGCGCTATACTTGGGATCAACTTATCCTTACCTTTAGTAGTGTACTTAGATAGAAAAAAAATTCTAGAATTTTTTCGGCCAATTAAGTCCTTTTCTCCTCAAACGATTGTTTGCAACATCCTTTTATCCTTTGACTCCTAAAAATGTTTTCTCAAGGATTCCACTATTTTGGGACACTATTATCTAAAATCTCACCTTCTCCTTCCTTAAATATCTTTTATATGCTTTGTTTTATTATATATTCCTATTCTTAATAAATGTTATGTTTCCTATATACAGAAAAAAATCTTATAAATCAATTTAAGCCTTATGTATTTATAGCTTATAATATATAAAATTATCTTTCATAATCATGATTGTATTACGTTTAATCACTAAAAAAAAATTATAACGATATGAAAAGTTATTCTCACACAATCGATAAAAAATCTGGAATAAAATTTAGAAGGTTTACCATATTATAAGGTCATGGGATTAGATTCGGACCCTAATGATTGGAACTTTCTTTGAGGGCTTTTGGCTAAGTTAAGGTTGAGCTAAGCAATGGTCCAAATTTGGTTTGAAAAATTTTGAACTCTAATATTAAGTCTGATTCTGATTCGAATTAATTCAGATCCAACGGCCTGCGCTAACTTCCAACCCTTCAACGGCCAAAAGTGGCTCCGTGGATGTTTGCTCTCCGGATCCGTCGTCAAGCTCCGCCTGAGGATTCCAGTCATCATGTTCGAAAGGAAGGATCGTCGGGTATAGCCAAGTCTGGCCCTTTGGACGGGGAGGACGGATGGTTGCTTCCGAGGAAGACCTCCAGGAGGAGGGTCGCTTCTTCAATTTCTCCTCAAGGTGCTGTTTTCCCTTCTGATAATCTCCCTGAACTCCATGCTGGACCGTGCCGGGAAGGTGATTTCGTGCCGGTTACTGTAGCAGAGCATTCTGAAGTTCCTACTGTTTCAGTGTTGGCTTCAGAGGGTTTTAAGGTTCCTGTGAACCATTCTCAGCCTCAGAACGATCCTAAGGCCCTGAGGAAGTCTCAGACCCGTAAATCCTCTAAGACTCCAAGTCAGGTGGAGGATTTTCAATTTGCTGCAGCTGGCCCTGAAGCTAAGTCTGAATTTCCCTCTAAATCAAAGGAGGTGTCCTCTGAGATATTGGTAGATAACCCTTTTGGCCTTTTGGGTTCGGATCGTTGGGTTGGGTGTTCCAAGATCCGGGAAGATGCTAATCCTACTTCTCTCAAATGGGCCCGACCTGCTGTGTCTGCTGGCCTCAGAGTTATTTCTAAGGAAGCAAAAGGCAAGAGTAGTCGGTCTTCCTCAGGTAAAGCCCATTCGGTGGCTTTAGTTCTTCCCTCTGGATCAGCCCCTTGCCGGGCTAATTGTGATCATGATGCTATGGTCTCTTCTCTCAAGAAGGTGATTCGAGCTGATGAGGAGGCTGTAGCCATGGATCTCTCACGGCAGTCGGACCTTGTGGCTCAGGTCGGCTGTCCTTCGTCTAAGGATGGTTTAGTGGCTCAGCGCCTGGTTTCTGGAGATCATTCCGATATGGAATTGGCTGAAGCCAAGGATGGGGCCAATGTGACCCTTGACCTGGGTTTTCTCTTTATGAAGATTCTTATTTGGAATGTCCGAGGAGCGTTGAAACCTTCCTTTCGCTCCTCCTTTACTCGGTTATTGCAGCTTCATCATTTTGATATCTGTGTTTTGTTGGAAACTCGTCTTTCGGGTTTCAGTCTTCAGCGCTTCCAAGTTTCCCGGTGTTGGTCTTCTTATGCTGTGGAATCTAATGGTCTTTCTGGAGGTATTCTGGTACTTTGGCGGGAGCCTTCCATCCGTATTGATGCTTTTCATAGTTGTACTCAACAGGTAGCCCTGGTTATTTCGGAGGGGATTACTCCACCTTGGTTGCTTCTTGGCGTCTATGCTAGTACGGACTACAGAGAGAGGCGCTATCTATGGTCCAAGATATTCACTCTCTTAGGCTAGGATTTTCCTACGCTTATTGCCGGAGATTTTAATTGTATTGTGGACGCATCGGAGAAGCGGGGGGGGGGGGGGGGGGGGGCGTCGGTTTGTGGATTCCCCGAATTCTTCTGAGTTCCGCTCTTTTCTTTCCACTGCCAGGGTTGTGGATTTGGGGTTTTCTGGCTCTCAGTTTACATGGTGCAATAACCGATGGGGAACTGCTCGGGTGTGGGAGCGCCTTGACTGAGCTTTGGCTTCCCCTGGGTGGATGCAGTTCTTTTCCGACGCTACTATTTCTCATTTGCCTCGGATTGTGTCTGACCACTGCCCTCTTCTGATCTCTACGGAGTCTTCCACTCGGCCTCTGAGGCCGTTTCAGTTTGAGTAGTTTTGGACTTCTTACTCTTTGACCCGGGCTATTATCCGTCAGGTGTGGCGGATTCCGGTTAGAGGAAGTTCTACCTATCGTCTCTCCCGCCGCCTTGAATTAGTGAAGCGCAGGCTCCTAAGATGGAGTCGGAGAGAGGTGGGCGATTTTGTTTAGCGCATTCAATCTGTGGAAGCTGACATTGCTTTGCTTCAGGCAAGGGAAGATTCGGATGGCTGCCTCTCTTAGTTAGATCTCCAGACTCTCCGTCGGAATGTCTTTACACCATTCTTTACTTAGTCAGCAGGAGACTTATTGGCGACAGCGGTCCCGGATTCAGTGGCTTCAGGAGGGCGACCGGAATACTAGGTTCTTTCATTAGGCTACTGTGGCTCGGCGGGTTTCCAATCGGATCCGATATATCTGTGATGAGAATGGTCATATTGTGGAAGATGAGGAGACTATTCGAGAGCAGATTGTCCATTATTTTCAGTCCTGTTGGTCGGAGGTGTCTGCCAGTGGTTGCCCCATTTCTCCTGTTCCCCTGGCTGCCTGGGTTTCTGAGGATGATAATGCTGTGCTTTTGAGGGAGGTCTTGGTGGAGGAGATTCGTTCTGCTGTTTGGGTTCTGGGCCCTGATAAGGCCCCTGGTCCTGATGGGTTTCCTCCCTTCTTCTTCCGACACTATTGGGATATTATCGGGTCGGATGTGGTTATGGCTATTCAGATGGTATTCTCATCTAAAGTTCTTCCTCCTGAGTGGCAGCGTACATTTGTCTCTCTTATCCCTAAGAGGTCGACGGCTTCTCTTTCCCAGCATTATCGGCCTATCAGTTTGTGCACCACCCTTTATAAAATCTGTGCTCGCCTCTTGGTCACCCGGCTTCAAGGAGTGATTCCCCGCCTTATATCTATGGAACAGGGGGCTTTCATCTGTGGTCGTAGCATCACTGATAATGCTCTCATTGCCCAAGAATTCATGCACGACCTTCATCGGGCGACTGGTAGAAGGGCTCTTATGGCCATCCAGTTGGACATGGAGAGAGCTTATGATAGGATCAGTTGGACTTATCTTCGGCAGACTCTTCAGGAGTTTCGTTTTGCTGATCTCTTCATTGAGTGGGTTATGGCATGTGTGCAGGGGCCGACCTTTTCCATCCTCATCAATGGAGGTCCTTAGGGTTTTTTCCCATCAGCTGGGGGGCTTCGGCAGGGTTGCCCTCTTTCTCCTTTCTTGTTCATTCTCTGTGCTGATGATTTGTCACGCACTTTTGCTCAGGCTGTTGGAGCGTCTATGTTGCAGCCTTATATGCCTGGGCCCCAGGGCCCCCCTCTTACTCATTTGCTCTTTGCAGACGATTGTGTTCTTCTTAGCCCAGCTTCTATTCAGAATGCAGCGGTTTACTCTTCTATCATTCAAGCTTATTGCCAAGCTTCCGGTCAGCGGGTCAATATGCAGAAATCTGTCCTTTGTTTTAGCCCGTCGATCCCTTGTCGTCGTCGGACTGTGATCTCCCAATTGTTAGGGATCTCTTCCCATTCTGACCACCTATCCTACCTTGGGATCCCTATTTCGGGGCGTCGTCCTTGGCAGACTGACTTTGGAGATCTTGATCGTCGGATTGCTGATCGGTTGAGCAGGTGGCAGGCTTCCAGCCTCTCGTTGATGGGTCGGATTATGTTGATTCGGTCCATCCTCACCTCGCTTCCCCTTTACCTCTTATCTAACACCCTGATTCCGGTTATCTGTCTGCGCCGGATTGAGAGGCGTTTTCGGGATTTTCTCTGGGGCTCGAGTCAGGGCGGCCACGGTATTCATCTCCTTTCATGGGATATTGTTTGTATGCCTATTAGAAAGGGTGGGCTGGGGATTCAGTCTTTGGTCCTTCGTCGGGAAGCTCTGTTTGCGAGGCATACCTCTAGATTTCTGTTGGATCCTTATTATTTTTGGAGTATCGTTATGAGAGGTAGATATGGTGCCTGGTCTTCTAATTCGATTTCCCGTACTCCTCGCGGATGCTCTCTGTTTTGGCGGGCGATTTGTCAGGCTGCCCCTTCTATTATGCCCGATATTCATTGGATGATTGGGGATGGGAGATCTGTCGATGTTACTCAGGATAGTTGGATTGCAGCCATTCCTCTATCCCGCTGGCCGACCTTTATTAGTACTGATGTTGACCCCTCTATGCCAGTGGCTACTTTGATTTGCCAGGACAGTAATGTTTGGAATGCTTCCACTGTTTTCCAACTCTTTGGGGTGGAGCTTGCGCAGAGGATTCTCGCCATTCCCTTTGCCCCCTCAGCTGACTCGGATACCAGACTCTGGTGGCGCTCCTGCCTTTCTCGTGCTCCTACTAGGGATCTAGTCGACTGTTTCCGTTATCGGATTTCGGGGCTGGATGATGTTGCATGGATCTGGCGTTTGCCTATTCACCCTAGGATTCGGCTCTTCTTGTGGAAGCTTCAGTGGAACCGCCTTCCTACCTGTGCTCTGCTGGCTGGCCGTGGTCTCCTCATGTCGCCTCTCTGCCCAATCTATGGGCTTGAGGATGAGTCGGTTGATCATGTTATCTTTACTTGCTCTCGAGCTATGAGGATCTGGCAGCAGATGCCGCTTACCCCATGGGTATCTGAGGACGGACCCATTCGGCTTTCTTTCTTGCATGCCATTCGTCTTGCTGCTCAGACTGGACTGGGCACCCAGTGTGCTGTCTCAGCTTATTTGGCTTATCATATTTGGCTCATTAGGAACCAGATGGTTTTCTCTGAAGAGACTGTTTCATCCCATATGATTATCAGAAAGGCTGTTCTTCTTGTTAAAGAGTATGGCCGCTCTTCTCTTGCTGTTCACTCTGTCCGACCCGGTCTCTGGGACTCCCCTGCTGCTTCGACAGCGCACCGTTCTACGGTCTTTGTTTCTTGGGAGCCCCCACCCTCGGGTTATGTTAAAGTGAACTTTAATGGCTCTGTCTCCGATCGTATTGCTGGGTCCGGTTTTGTTATTAGGGGTCCGGAGGGTGAGCTTCTTGCAGCCGGTGGCCATGGTTCCCTGGATTTATCGGTACTTACGGCGGAGCTTCAGGCTGCTTGGACTGGAATCAGTTATGCTGTTCGTTATCTGGCCTCGAACAGATTGATTATTGAGGAAGATTCTCTTACGGTTATTCGTTGGATTCGTCGGGATGGGGGTCTTCATTCCACCAATCCCATTCTCCGTGCAATTTGGGATTCTCTCCGTACTACAACTGTGCATCTGATTCGCCATATTTATAGGGAAGCCAATGCGGCGGCTAATTGGATTGTAAATGTTGCAGCTCGCCATCCAGGCCCTTGGGAATGGCATATGGGTGACTCATGCCCTCTTATTTTGCAGCAAATTATGTATTCTGACTTTTTGGATTTGACTGACGCCATACTGGTGTGATCGTCCGCTTGTAACCCAAAAAAAAAAAAAAAAAACTCCGTCGTAGAGCCCTAATGGGCTAACGGCACCGCCGCGGCCCTGCGTCCGTTTCCTTTCCTTTCCTTCTCGCACCCGAACGCGACGCAAAGCTGGTACCTTCGTCCGGCTTCGCGTGAGTGGCTTTTGATCTTTTGATGGTGGCCGGCCGAGATGGCGAGCGGCGAGATGGCAGAGCCGAGCGTAATCCTAAGCAGCGTCGCTCTCTCCCTCCCTCCTGCCCACGTCGTCCATGACCTTCTTTCTATCGGAGTTCGTTTCGTTCTCTACCCTCCTCCGGATTCTTGCTTTCCTTTATCGAACCTCTTCCAAAATCTATGTCAAATGTTAATAGGATCAGAGCTGTTCTTAGTAAAACACTTTGCTTAATTGATTTTGGTGCAATTTATGAAATCTTATTTGATTCTAGATGCTTGATTTTGAGTTGCAAAATGAATAGTATTGCTAAACCCTTGTTCAAAATAATAATAATAATAATAATAACCTCCGACGCAAGAGTTGATGTCGATCTAGCTGCTGAATTCTTGTTCTGGTTTTGGTGTCAGCGGTGTTGGAATGTACGAGGAGTAGAGAGTCTGGGAGAGGGTGTATAATCTCATGCAGTTGGTAGGTCAGAAATTTTTGTAGTGTCAATCACCTATACAGAAAGAGTAAATTAGCGGGCGGTTTTGTTTTTTTTGTTTTTGGTGCAAGGTACTTTAGCAGCTACTAAATTGAGCATTTGTTATTTGCCTTTTGGAAAATGATCGATCCATTGTTAACTAGTCATTCTTTTCAATGTCGTGATAGAATTTTGGATAACCTTTTGGTGCTTGAGTTCTTCTTCTTCTTCTTCTCCTCCTCTCCCGTCATCTTTCTGGCAGATGACTTATTGGCTGAACTTTTGCATGAATATTAGATTACACAAATTTTCTGAAGATATTACTGATTATTGCCAGTCTAGTTAGCCTCCAATGATCTTATGTGTCAATGACTACTAGGCATTTTACTTTGGGCAGTTTTGTTGTTAATTTGTATAAAATTTGCCACTAGAAACTTTTATGTCTTGTTTTCTACTAAACAGATAAAGTTTTGATTCATTATTTTGCTTGCTTGGTGCATATTCTGGAGAATTCCTACACTACTTGAAATACTTAACATTTATTTGAATTGAATTTTGTTATTATGTTGAAGAATTTTTGAATCAGATGTTTTAGTATATGTTTGATCCATTTTGTGCATTATCTATGTATGGTAACAATAATCATTAATTATCTCAATTACTTTTGGCAATCTATGTTGATCCTTCTCCCCAAATTTCCTTATCAAGTCTGACTATGCTTCATTCAAATATTTCCCTCAGCATTCATTCATGTCATCTTATGTCCTCCCTTTCTTTCATCACCTAACAATGCAAATGTGTTCCCTGTCTTGTTGGAACTTACTTGTGTCCATCCTTGCATATTCTTATTACCATCCTGGTAAGCTCTCCAATTCTTTGTCTTCTGTTGGTCCAACTCTCATGCTTTATCTAAGACACTCATTGCTGAGCTTATACTTTCTTACTCTTGCTATGCATCTAACTTTTAAGCTTTGGCATACATGTCACGTCTGCTGGGGGCATTTTCCAACATTTTTATCATATAGCATCACAAACTCTAGTGATTGTCATCTTACAGAATTGCCATTAAGTCTCAAATGCTTGTGTCAATTATTGCATCCTAGAGGAAATTCTTTGCATCATCTTCATGGTTTTAAGTCTTCATATTTTTATATATCCCCATTCTTTTGTAGAATATACCCAAGATAATTAAAACAGTAGTGTCTCTTGCTATTTGTTTTTGCTGGGCTCAGCATTGCTCTTATTATTAATTTAAGTACATCCTGTATGCATTATATTTTTTTGTACTGGTTTCCAGATGCGTTTATGTGCATCATTAGCAATCTGGAATTCCAGGTTATGCAAGGAAGGTGATATTCTTGTTAAGAACATGCAAAATTTTTCTTAAAGTGCTCTAAGGAATGGCAAACGATAATTGGGAATTTATTTTCGGCAGGGGAAACCAGAAATTATGGCTAGATATATGATGCAACTATCTTGTAAGAGGAAGTGATTGCGGAGAGCGAGTATTTGCTATCCACAATATTCAGTAATGCAGATCAGAAGGAAAGGAAAAAAAAGAATAAGTTAGTGAGGGAACTTGTGGCATTTCAGGATGGTTAAGGATGGAATTGGTAGGTTTAGTGACATATTAAGTAGCTTAGATATTATATAAGCGAAAAAGAATAGCATGCTGATGTTATTCAGGGTTATTCATCAGATAACTGATCTGTTGTCAGATTCGAGGATAAAAGACAGAAGGAAACAGAGAAAAGATAGAGCAGGTGTGCATGACAGGGTTGGCCCCCTTAAATAAGGATCAGGGATGTATGTAAGGTTTATTTGCTGTTTTTGCATATACATATTCAATGTATAAACAATTTAATTTAAAAGAAGTAGATCATATTCAATGATTGGGACCATTAATGTTGGACTCTCATCTTCTAATGTCACCTAACCAGATCCAACTTGAAATCTGATCGACCAGATTCTAGTCTCTCTCTCTCTCTCTCTCTCTCTCTCTATATATATATATATATATATATATAATATATTCTCTAATTATATGTTGGGTCTTTATGGCTGCACCAATCTGTCTGATACTTGGACTCATATATTACACTCGTGCCCATGTTCTTTCATATTGGTGTAGGTTCATCAGGGCTCAATTAGTGCAAATTGCAAAGTTAAAAGTCTTAAAATCATAGGCAGCTAGCAAGCCAAGGAAAAAAAAATGAGGAAGAAGAAAAGATGTATATAAGGTTGTACAACAAAAAAAAGATGGTATATCTGCCCACATGTAGAGGTAGGAGATAAGAAAGAAAGAAGGAAAAAAGGAGAAGACAGAGCAGGAAGCCATTCAGAGCCAAAAGTAAGGAAAAGGAATTGTAAAAACTGGAGGAAAAAGAAGAGAAATGAGAAGATGAAAGAATAAAGAGAAGATGGAATCTGCCTGGATGAAGGAGGAGAGAAAAGAGGAAAGAAAGCTAACAGGAAAGAAAAGAAGCAGAAAAGGGCACTTCTAGTTGCTTCAGCTGCCCATAATTGCCAGGAGAATCTTCAGTGACCAGCATGAGCTTTTTGCTGCTACCTGTTTTGCTAGTAGCCTCTGTCAAACCCTCAATATATTGTATTTGGCTTGAATAGGGAATGAAATGTGAAATAAAAAATCCTAGCATGTATGTAGCAGTTAAGTGGCCTGGGCCCTAGGTGCCAGGCCCATCTAGTTGTGAAGCAATCTCCTTTTGATCTCTTGAACTTGTTTTCCAAAGTGTTTCTTGCACTTCTTTTTCTTTCTTCTCTTGCATTTTTTCAATGCATTACATTTACAATGCATGAACTTGTGTTTTGCATGGAGAAGTGTTGTTCACATTTTAGAGAAATTGAATCAAATCAAGTTTTAAAAGCTGCCAACTATTTTTGTGCTTTAGGTTTGTGTTCGCTGCATCTTTCGATTGTTTGGGGTTCAGGGGCAAGCTTATTCTTATTCATCAATCACAGCTTCAATGCTGCAATCTTTCATTGAAGAGCAGAAGAGTTGTGATAGTGGTACTGCAGAAAATGGGCTTGTTTCAGGTGGACCTGTCCAATGTTCATATATTTCGCAAGAGTCAGAAAATAGCCAGGCATATTGTTGTATCTGTTTAGGTTTATTACAACTTGCCTGTCACCAAGATCAAGAAACGATGACAATTTGCAAGGGGAGATCTATTGATGACTTCACAGCTACAATTGCTGAATTAGTGAAGAAAGAGGATCATCACATTGATGGATTTTCTATTGAAGTCTCTATGCCTCCAGTTATAGTGGCTAATGAACGTGCTATCTGGTAACTTGTCTTTTCCCAATTATTTGTATTCCAAAAGTTGCTGAAACTCTTATTGAATTATCATAAATATAGAATCTGAAGGAAAAATCATAAAACTTTATCAAGGAGGGAAGAAAATGATGAAGGACTATGTAATAAGAAAAAAATATATTGGATAAAGAAATGAAATGTGGATCTAAGTTGCTGGATTTTAACCTTTAATCTCATCAATTTTGAGAAAGAGATTTATATGAACTTTATGCAAACCTTGTAGAATAGAAAAGATGCTATATATATATATATATTTAATTAGGTCAAGTTGGGAAAGTATGCTCTTTATAAAAGATAAATGTTTTCATCAATTTACAGGAGTTGTGTATTATGCTGTTCCGAGATGCTACAAATTCAGATAATATTCAGTTTATGTTGCAACTGATTCCTCTTTATGAAGTTTATGTTGGCTTTATTTATATAATTATATTACGGATACTCGTGCACAAAGATGGTTTTTAACACCTGTTGCAGTAGCTCAGGTACCATTTACTTTTAATTATTTTGATGCTTTAGACTCAAGGCTGTATAGTTGGTCAATCTTACACCATGACATTTTTCTGGATGAAAATTTTGCTAAATTAAAGAGGTTTTCAATATTTCATGAATTTTGCTCTTTTTTGTTTTCTGATGCTAATGCATTGCTGTCGTTATACATTTATTTTTGATTAATTTAATTCTGTTACATGAATATATATGCATGTTTGTCTTCAAGTGGATCTGATGTTTGCATCTTCTAATACTTAGAGGATGACTTTGTATCGTTTCATGATGCATCACTCTGTAAAGCAAAAAATCTTTTCCTTTGAAGATCATAACCGTTTAGATCAGCTAGCAAGATTCAAACTTCAAGCTGCTTAGCTTGTTGGTAATTGGATAAAGTGGTGTAAATTCTGATTACAATCCTTATTATGTGAAAATTCTTTACTAATGCATAATTTGAGTTAACAAGATAATTAAACCAATTCTTGAACTTCTAGATATTCTGTAGCTTACACAAAGATTGGATACCTCTCTTTAATGAGTTCGGTATTGGAGACAATTTACTTATGAATTTGAGTTCCGAAAAAAGAAAAACCTACCTATGTGTATAAGGTCTGGAAAGAAGAAGGGAAAAATAAAAAAACCTGGATGGAAGTTTTAACATGACAAATAAGAAAGCTTGCAATAGTGAATGATGTTGTTCTCTATAGTAATATTGAAGACAAACTATAGAACTTAGCATTATTACGTAGTTGTTGGCTATTATTATCATTGGACAGTCCTTAATGTAAAATCTTTATCTTAGGAAACTATAGAACTTCCTCAATATTCCTTATCATCTTTAAGGACTGAATAACCACAGGAAAAGTTAATAGCAACCAGAAGTCTAGATGTTTGTGAATTTTATCGGTTTACACTGACCAAAAAGTTGAGAAAGAAAAATATTATTGGAAATTGCTTATGGATGTCAATTTCTCACTATAAAGTTTAGATACATTCAAAGAAATCATGACTGTAGTTTATTGAAATTGTCCCTTTGATTGTGAATGATTAATTAATTATTAGAAGAGTTCTTAAGATCCAGGAGTTTATAATATTATGCCTATTCCGATACGAGGTTAGGATGGCATGTGTATTGTCCTATTTTGTGATGACAAATATATTTCACCAATAGCAAAGATATGCAAGATTATTAATATATGTCTAACGTGATTATATTTGTTGAAGATATGGTGTTTCTTGTTCCATTCAGGATATTTTTGTTGCTTCTGGTGGACAATAAACATGTTTTGGTCAATTATGTTTTAATTGATCTCAACCAATCTATTATGCTAAGTAATACCAAAGTCTTCCTTTGATTTGTAATAAGGTTCACTGTGCTGAGAACCGGTATGGTTCGATATGGACCATATCATACCGAACTAGTGGTGTACTGGTAAAGTAGTTCAGGGGGCTCCACAACTCATGAGCTGCTCTGAATCATGCTGAACTGGACAGTTCAGTTCAGGATGGTTCGGTTTGGTTTGGTACTTCAGTATGAGGTTGGTTCGCTTCCTATGCTGAACCAAAACGCCAAACATTCCGGTTCCAGAATAGTTCGGAATACAATAATTGGAAATTAATTGGCTACTAACATGTGCAGCACATAGTCTTACAAAGTCTAAGAAACAGGGACAAACTATGAGATTGAATAGACATTAGCAAAGAATAGAGTTGGAAAGAAATTGAAGAAGTGGGAAAAATGAAAAAAGATGAAAGATGAACTCGCTTGAATTATATTTGAATTTGGGTAGGTTTTAATTGTATACATCCACAGCTGAATTACATATCACCTTGTGTCATGCTGCACGATTGTCAATGTTAGAATTGTTCTTCTCATGAAACCAATGATTGTAACATGGGATGATTTGTTCTTGATGTCCACTCATATTCAATTTATTATATGTTAATGTGAGATATTTAAAAAGGCACAAGATACCAAAGTTTTATAAGAAATATTGTTAAAAATCATTGATATACTATTCAGTGGCCATGGGGGAACCAGTGATTTAGTCGTTTTTCAAATTGGTCACAGCTTGGGATGATTCTGAGGTCTCTTACAGGACTGCCAATTGTTAGTGGTGTTTTGTATTAGGCCTGGTGTTAACCTTTCTCAGTTATTAGAGTGAATGCCAGCACACAACTAATGTTATTATAGATTAATGCATATCTGGTTGAAAATGCCATCAACAAAGACTTATCACATTTGTTGAACGCATGTTCCTGATTTAAGGGACTAGTTTCATTTTTTGATTCTTTGCATGCTGGGTTGCATAATACAAGTCATGAGATGTCATTGTTGGGTGCTTATGATTGATATAAATGACAAAAAAGGGTCCAACAAGATTTGCTGGTTAGATACCTAGAATGGGTTAGAGAGGATTGGCAATTTTGTAAAATCAAGCACAAGTGATTTTTTTAGAAGAATATTAATTAATCTCAAATTTTGATAAACATATACATAGTCATGCATATTGCATATATACATGCATTCATATGTACATATGTATGGATGGATGGACTTAAGCATTCATGCATGCATATCAAGTTTAATGGTGCTGCATGTGCAGTGCATGCTTGAGAGAAATTTATAAAAAAAGGCCATGATTATAAAAATAAATCATATCTTCGCTTAGAATTTTGGATCTCCCAGATGGTTGATTTTTCCCCTCAAACTTCTCAGCAATTCCTAATTGTTTATCTGCAATGGGACTTTGCTGTTATAATTTAAAATCTCATCTTGCAGAAAGTATGGTGCTAATTTGAGTGGAATGGAGGAAAGGATTTGTGTAGCCAGCCCCAGCTTGTTTGGAATTAAGGCTTAGTTGTTGTTATCATCATTAGATTTAAAATTTCATGGGTGCTTGAGTTTGTTTGATAAAGTAAGGAGAGGAAGCGAGGAAAGATGTATAATTGGACTTTTCTTTAAGGTGAAAGTTCTCTGAAAAAAAATACAATATACACTTGCCTTAGCTGTTCATATTTCTTCTTTACCCTTTTAAGGTATCATCTTCAGTATGGCTATACTTACTAAATCTTATGATGACTTGTTGACAACTGACAGATGGAAACTTTTCAGCATACTCCTCTCTCATTATATGACATTGAATAGATTATGCTCTCTTATATTTTTCAGAGGAATTCTTTTGCTATTTAATTGAATGCCTGCTGACTATTATAAGTAACCAGATGGGCAATATGCATCTAGCATCTTTATGAACTAGTTTGAGATAGCTGATGGACTAATGTAGTAGTTTTGTATGAGGAAGGATTTATCTCGACAAGTTATATTTTGTGATATTTTTTATTTATTTGGTTTTCCTAGATCACTTCCAACGTAGCCATACATTGTTGCACGATGATATGAGATTTAATTATTATGACTGATTAAGCGTTGATAGAAATTGACCTATGATTTCTTTATTGGATTCCCAATTTTCATGCATTTCCGCAATTCCATGATCTTATGATGTCAACTAGCTAACTCAAAAAGAATTTGGTAGTGCATTAAGTCATGAACATGAGAATGATATTATTGCACTCAATAGAAGTTATTTATTATGCACCTAGTAATTTGTATATAAATCCCCATTCCAGCCTATTTGCATGGCTGAAATCTGTGAAACACCTTTGTATCAGTGTCTAGATGCAGAGGATTTTTCCCTTGTGCCTTAACCTCAACTTACATGTATCTGTATCAGCTCAATTTATCTGTATCTGCATCAGCCCCCTCTCTCCCTGCTTCCCTCATTCCCTTCTTCATGGAGTTGAGGGAAACCCCAGCAAGTTGTTCTCACTGTCATTTGAGTGGTGGTAACATGTGGGTACAAATGTTGGAGCTTGGCCTCTGGCATGGAGAGTGCCATTGGCATTTACCTCCTTGCCATGTTCAAATGATTGTAAACTTTGAGATGCTTTTAACAAATGTTGTTTTTATTGTATGAGAGGTCTTTATGCATGTCTACATGTTCTTAAGGCAAATAGTTTCAATATTTCATCGTTTTCATTGTGTCATTGCCATATACTGTAAGCTGCTATTGGCAGGTGAATTTGGGGTATGCCCGTAT
Source organism: Calamus simplicifolius (assembly GCA_900491605.1). Taxonomy (NCBI): domain Eukaryota; kingdom Viridiplantae; phylum Streptophyta; class Magnoliopsida; order Arecales; family Arecaceae; genus Calamus; species Calamus simplicifolius. The sequence goes on from UESW01003875.1 coordinate 1,074,405, forward strand.
TTCATTCCAATAAAACCATGTCAAATTAAATCCATGAGTATAATATAGGCTCAAGACTTGATTTCTTGCTCAATATTGAATCTTGGCAAGAAATTTTAGATGGGTGGAGCATTTATATCGAGATCATAGAAAATGAATTACAAATAGAGAGGTAAATAAACCTGATTTCAAACAGGCTAAACTAAAGAAGGAAAAGGAAAATAAAAGGTAATATTGGCTGTTACATCTAGAAATTCTTTCAAACAGTCTTGAGAAATGGGAGGTACCCTAAGGCCAAAATCTGCAAAACTAGTACCAAGACCCATACCAATACATTATCGGTTTAGTGCAGTATACACCTTTTATCGAAATAGGGTGCTATTCTTTTTTCACTCTTAACCACTTGGTACTAGATGGTATGGGTCGGTACTGAGCGGTTCGGATCCATACCAGATGGTACGGGTTGGTTCGAATAAGTTCAAATCATACCAAATTGAAACTCGGCACCATATAGGAACCTTATCGGTACAGTATAGTATAATCGGTACAATAGACCTTGCCTAAGGCTCTTATGTATCCTGGATTTTCAAACAGCAGGCGCTTTCAGCCTTTGAATGAGATTCTGCAATCTGAATTCAGCCCATACCCTCCTAGTACCTTGGTATGGGCCCTGAATTCTACATTCATCCTTGGGAACTGAAATGTGGTCCAAAATGATGACTACTTGTGTTCTTCTTGCTCAACTGCTTGCTCGTAGAATGACAGCCTTCTTTGAAGGTTTTGTGTTGATCTTTTCTTCCTTTGTCTATTGCTCCACACAATTTTGTCATGAATCCTAATTGCATTATGTTTAACTTTGATTATTATTTCTTTATACGAGCATAGTTCATGCACATTCTTATCTTATCAAAAATAAAAAAAATTGCAAAGTTGATGGTATTTTTGTTTTCAAATTTATTTTCAGCCAGTAGAGATTATCTGTCTGTTATCTCAGCTATAGTGGTCTGGGGGGCAGTGATGCTGTTGGTTAGTGCATAGACCTATGAGCTTCTTGAGGTCTAGGGGTTGAGAGATTGAGCCTTTAATATCCAACCTATTTTGTGGAATATCATTTGGTAGAAATTTATGCAAAAATAAGTATTACATGCATTCTTTCTTTATTTTTGCCTCAATTTTAGTGTTTTGAATGATTATCGTATACTATGTTTTTAATTGCTTATTTACTCTTGAAGATGCAATATCAATAGTAGCTGGCTCCAGTTAAGAATTTTCCCACTTTTGTAGGTTGTATATGAAAAAGAAATATAACTGTGAAGACTGGTCCAAGGACAAGTTTCCTTCTCAGAGCATCTCTGTGAAGGATGCCTTGAGGTTCTCGATAACCACATCACTTGAAAACCACTTGGTATTTTATACTCTTTTCTGTTTTGTCTTTCTTTTATATCTTTATTTAAGCATCCAGCAACCAGTGTCAGTTCATCTTAAAGAGCAAACCTGTTTTACAATGTCTAACCTCTTTGTAATATGTTCTGTAGGGTGTCAAATCTGGTGTCGATTCATTTCGTATTCGGTTAACTTATTCTCATTTGGAGGCTTCAAGAATGCTTCAAAGTTCTTTAACAAATAATCATGTTTTCAAGAAACGAAGAACAGGTTTATTGTTTCTTTTTTCTTTTCCGAAAAGGTTGAATAAATGATACTTCGTTAGGCCCTAATAGATATAGTTTCCTCTAAGCTTCTAACCATAGTAGATATGTATACATAATGAATAAGAAATTTTGTTTCAATTTTAAATATTTTAGGTGTGGATGACTATTGGTACATGAGATAATGTCTTGAATCATAAAAAATCTTCTTGTCTGACATCATAGTATCTTACTTAAGCAGTCTTGGCCATTGACATCATACTTTTCAATTTTAGTTGGCCCTTCATAGTTTATCTTAATATTTTAATGTTATGCAATTGGCATTTATTATATAGTAAAAGCTGAATAATCTTAGTATTTTAATTTCTTTAATGTATGTATTTAGATATAACCCTTGCCATTGAATCTTTAAGCTTGTTATGTTTGCTTTCTTTTCAATTTCAAGGTCGATTGGTAACATGTTACATGGTTGATACAACGAAAGCTTCCTCTTGTCTATTGACTATTAATGGAAGTCTCATCTGCCCATCAGAATGAGAATTCAACATATCTTAATTTCCAAGCCAACTCTTAAAGCCATGCTTTGCTAAAAAAGTAGCGTTGTGAAGGAGAAATTGACAAATAACATGGTTACTTGGAATTAGAACTTTGGTAGAATATTTAATTTTTTTCATATTAGGATGAAATTAACATCTCCACTATGTATGCATATCGGCACCGAACTGGTTTGATTTGGTTCGGTACTGAATTGGTGGCATATCGGTTCTTCAATCCAATATGCCAAGTTTTCCTTTTTTTCAATGTTTTGTTTTTTTGATAGTATTTGAGTGTTTCCCTTATTTTATATGATATACTCAATTTTAACAATTTTTCTTTAAATTTACCTTGCTTTTCATTTGTATTTTGAAGTACTTTATAGTGTCAAATAAAATTAAAGGATGTCAATATATCATTAATGCAAATATAAGTAATAGACAACTAAAAGTTTATGTTTTTAAATTACATAAGAACAAGAAATTCAAATACTCAACTCATCTAAGCCTTTTCCAACTACATGAGATCAACTATATGAATCTGCTTCCTTCACTCTGCTCTATTCAGGACTAAGTCGACATTCAATGAGGACGTCCTAACCTTTTACATAGTTGATTTAGTAGATTTATGTTTTAAGGGATTAGACAAAGTTTTACGTTGGCTGTCAGCTACCTAACGCAACCCTTCTCCTTTACTCAGGCTTGGGACCAGTCTTGGCGGAGTTAAAGAAATTCAAACATATAAGTTATATGTAACAATCGTGTAATGGATAATATATTTTGATGTCTAATATTTGGTGGAGTGTCTATGCCACTCATAGACGTTAGGGTCCCGCTCTTAATTTGGGCCTATGAGATCAACATAGCTCTCATGTGCATTGTGGGTACACTAGACTAGATCGCCATATTCAACTCTCCTCCATGCTTCGTCATCCTATTCTTGGTGCCTGACAGAATACTAGTCTAGCTATGCAAAGATTGCATTAGTGAAATTTGATCCATAAGTATCTTGAAAAATCAAAATTTTGGTTGATAATTAGATCATCCTTCGATCTACAACATATCATGAAATCATACCAAAATTCTAAATTTTGATATAATTTCCTCATATTTTTCTATTTCGAAATATTTAAGATGGGAAAAACATAGCAGAAGGAGAATTGGAGAAGTCATACCTGATTTTGGGCTGAAATCCTTCCTTATTGTTAGCTCAAATCTCTAAAAAATGGAGGCGATTTTATATTTCCAAATATAAGAGAGAGGGAGAGAGAGAGAGAGAGAGGATGAAAGCTGCAAGAGGTTCTCACTTTCCTTTTTCTTTTAACTCACCCCCCAAACCTAAGGCCTAAACCTGTCGGAACCAGCCCAATCGTTAGGGTCGATTTGGACCGATTCAGGCTGGTTCAACCACCAAACTGAACTGAAATGCTGAACCGATTAGTTCGGTATGGTTTGGCTAACCATGCTAAAAGTGTTTTTAAAGAGTTAACTGGCTACTCTTACACATCTTCACTGTTGTTAAACTGATGCTATCAATAGTATTATATGTAATGTTTAGGTCTATCATAACCTAATCTTTATCTTCCACAATCTATTTCCTGCAGTGCACTCATAACTACAAGCAGTCTGTTTAGAAAATAGGTTTATATGATATAGCTTGTTTTTGTTAATATTTGCATGCTTTAGTTCAAATTCTAATATAGAACCATGGGTTTTGGCTTTTTCTGTAAATACTCATCTATCAATTATTGATATTATCTTATTCCTGAGATTTAAAATGACTTGCAGATAGAAAGGACAATTGGGACAATTTTGATGACTCACACAAAAGTAATTTGAAAGATTCTCATGAACACATTCGCAGTGAATCTGGTGCAGTCATTCTTAGAACTCTTGAAAGCATGCTGGACCATGCCTTCTGTGAACATTTTGTAATACCACCAGAGAAGGTAACTTTGTTTTTGCACAACTGCTCGTTGAAAGGGTTTTATGACGAGGATCATAAATTTTTATATCATGATTTTCTGATTCATTTTCACCTTCCTAGGCCCTAAAACCATGCCAGCTGACAACTACTTGCCATAGAATGCCCATATATATTGGTGGTAGATACTTGAAGGTATGCTGATTTTATGACACCATTTCAACTTGACTGGTGGTCCCAACTCATTTTAATTACCACTCTTAGTAACATGTACCACATGTTGACTTTCATCATGTATCAACTTCCATTGCTTCAACTTTTTTTCCTTTGTTGGCCTAATCTATGCTTTAAGGATGAGTTGGTGCTGCAAAAAGGTATTAGAATGTATAATGACAGGGGATGAGGCACTTTCTCCGAAGAGCAATCACTTAAAATACCTTTTAGCGATACCTGGAATAACATTAAGCTTCCTAATGCCAACTAAAGCATCAGAAAGCCTCCTAGCACTTTTCAGATTCATTAGGTGAACTTGGATTACATAATTTTAGTACAATGCCATCGTTGGAGACTTTAATAGAAGACTGATATCCTAGGATGTATATCAACCAAATTCAACTGCATGCTTATCCGAAGCTTGGTTTTCCAGAGCCAGAAGCAGGATGCCTTTTCACTTAACCTTGAGGTTACTTAGCTGGAGTGTCTGGAAGAATAACTTCATGTTTAAAATTTTTTGTCTGCATAGGCTCATCATATGCCAATGCATTGCATTGTGCCCTCAATTTTCTTCTATTTTTTGATCCACTCTGCTTGGGTTGCTTTGCAGATGATGGAATTTGCTTATGTAATCTTGGTATTGTCCGATATTATTCTGAAGTTCTAACATAAGCACTCCTTTCTGATCAAGGTATCAGTCAAGACTCTAGAAGGATGTCACTTCTCAGTTCTCACTAGTTCAAGGGAGCAAAAGTCCAAAGGAAAGATGTAGAAACTAGAAGCAAGTTGAAGGAGCCAATAAGAAACTATTTGCCCATTTAATACCAATAATAGCTTAAAAAAAATTAAGCTAGCAATCATGGTACAAGTCTATAAAGAATGCAAAAGGTGTTTTCAAACAGACAAAACAAGGAGCACTAACTAGTTGCCTTATGGCATTAATGATATCTTTATTGCTTAAAGCTCAGATGTTAAGACAATACCTCTACCGAAGGTCTGCAAAACGTGTCAGTACATAACCAGTTTGATATGGTATGGGTTGGTACAGTATAATATATACCTCATACCAAAATGGGGTGCCAATATTCTTTTCTCTCTTAACCATAATATCACTTGAAATTAGATGGTATAGGCTAGTATCAGGCAAGATAGGGTGGTTTCATCAGTTCAGACCGGTTTAGGTCATAATGAATTGATATATGACAGTATTATCGGTACAAGTCAGTAATGGCCAGTACCATAGACCTTACCCCCACTTAATAGTGGCTCTTAATCAGATATTAAGAATTTAGAAGCTTTATTAAAGAAATAATACTTCACATTAAACAACCAAATGATCTTGAAGACTTGGATGTTTTTAGACATTCAAAGATGAAACTAACTCTTAAAAATTAAGCATAAACACTTGTAACTTTTCTAAGCATTTGTGATGCAGGACAGCAGGGGTTTGAAACAATTTAAAGCTAATCCCAGCATAGATCCAATTTTGGTATCTTGTAGAGATCAATCAATTGTGCCAACAATTGAGTGAAGAGGAAGAATGGTGGCAGAAAGAAGAGAGTAGAGGAAAGCCATGAAATAGCACACTCTGACCTATAATTTGTCCACCATTGACGGATCCCATTTCCATCTGTTCACCATTGATGGATCCTAGCTGTTAATGGATCCCATTTCCATCTGAATCATTTAGAGATCTTCCTTAATTGCTCCATGGGCTTAGGGGGGATCCCTCGCAATGTTTTTTCTTAAATTGATGCTTATGGTGGCAGGGACAACAGAAGAATTATGGGAGTAACAGTATACAACACTCTCCATTTTCTGGTTTTGTCCACAACCTTAGAAGGACTACTTTTAGATTTGGATTTAGAAGGTGAACCTGTGTAGATGGAATACGCCTTTCTCTTTTTGTAGTTTTGTAGTTGAGAAATGTGAAAGTAAGTTGATTAGGAAAATGCCTGAAAGATGTGGAAAAAAAAAAGCAGGTATGGAAGAGAATAAAGGGGAGCTTCTTTAGAGAACATTTTATGAATTTGAATGGTAGGGAGATAGATTAGAGATGCATATCATTCTGAGCACCTTGAAGGTGGAGAGAAGCCTTGTGAACTTTCTGCAGATTAAAGAGAAATTCTTAGGAACTGATTCTTAAAATGAATTTCAATATTAAAGACCAAAATTTAAAAGTTAGAGAGAAAATTGAGTGTTATAATTAACTGTTTATTTTACATAGAATTTAGTACAATATGGTAAACCACTGCATCTATTTATCAGGGAGTGTAGTATGTGAAAACATGTGTATCTTTGATGTCACTCTCTTACTTGAACATCCAAACGTGAATTGTCTTTTCTGTTTGCCCTTCATTCTGTTGACCTAGGTACTTCTCAGATAAAATTAGCTTGGACTTACTGAAGCTTGTGTGAAAGAAATGACATATCTTGGTAAAGTGGAAACACTTTCACAAGACAATCATGTATAATCTATTATTTTGATCCTTGCACAGTTCTCACGAAAGGTGAGCCAGTCACGCTGGATAATTGATGATGAGAGAATGGGTGAAGCATCTGTTGAGGTGTGGCAGTGCTGCTGAAACAAACCCTCCCTCATATGTCTGTCTGAAATTTTAGCAAAACCATTTTCTCTTACTGAGCCATTGATTTGTTTAATGAGTTTCATTTTTTATAGGAGATAATTGGGAGCAATGCTCTTCTTGTCTGTAAAGGTGACAACTACAAGTTTCATGCTGCTGGCAGAGAAGACATTGATGTACAAACTTGATTGTACTACGAAAAGTTAATAACTACTATTGTGTTGATTAACTGACCAAACTTCTACTTAGGTAAGGATGTTAGGATCTGGTCGCCCTTTCCTAGTTGAAGTTTCAAATGCACGCTACGTGCCTTCTATGATTGATGTTCAACTAATTGCAGAAAAGATAAACAACTCAGACAAGAAATATGTGAGTTCTTAATCAGATGCATAATTTTTGTTTGCTGAATATTAAATGTTACCTAATGTGGAATCATCAAACAAAATAAAATTTATGCTACTTCAGCTGACTCACTTCTGAACTATCCATGTGCATGTTTCTTCACAGCTTAGAGTGAGGAACCTTAAGGTGGTCAATAGTCAAGCATGGACTCTGATGCGTGAAGGGGAGGCAGAAAAACAGGTTATTCTACCAATGTGCACAATATTCTTCTTTTAGCAAATTCATATGTTTTTTTTTATTTTAAAGTACATCTGATAAGAGAAGACCATTTTGTTTTAGTTAAGATTTTTCGACATTGATGAGCGTGAATTCATGCAGAAGCAATATGCTGCTCTTGTATGGATTTCTCGTGCACTGACTGAGGAGGATTTGCGTAACATGTCATCTAAAAGTGACTTGGTAAGATCAGTTTATGTTCTCATATTGGTAAGGCAGAGTGAGTATATATTGTTATAAGAATTTAAATGTTATGGTTGGAACTTGGAACATCCATTAAAATCTCTCCTTCATCAACCCTGTTCATCATACTTTGAAATATGTTCTTCATTAATTTTGGGTTTCCTAATGACTAATATCAACCACCAGAAAACTGAAGGATTGCACCTTATTTTTGAATGCACATGTAATGGAATTGACATCCTGCCTCTTTTTCCTCATGTTGCCTCCAGTTTCCTTTTGAGCTGGAAATGCTCTTCTGGTTGATCTAGGATCTTTAAACCTTGTGTTTTAGGCAGTATCAGTTTCTACAGATATATTTTGAGAATTTAGAAAGCATTCCTGCAATCATCCACTTAGTAACAATGTATTACGGTAATAACCATATAAACGTTTACGTTGTCATGTGGACCGTTACAAACATCTTTTTAGGATAACAGAATGATTTCTATTAATAAGTTGTGGGTTCTATTTTCTTTTAAGATTTTGTGCATCCCATTAAGTTCTATGTGTGTGTGCTAACTGACAGACAGATTGGTGGCTTGATCACCCTATTCTATGATGATGATTCTATCTTGTATAACTTGTTCTTCTGCTTGGTTCCTAGGATATCATACAAAGAACCCCAGTAAGGGTGCTTCACCGCCGAAGCCCATTGGAGCGGAAGAAAATCATACATTGGTATGAGGAAATTCCATTATTTTATTATACAGTGAATTCTGTTTGTACTGTTGATTGGTGAGAAGAAAACTTAAACCAAACTCACGGTTTTTAGTTGCATTATGTGTTTTGTCCGACTAGAATTATGTAGTAGCTGTTCATTCAGACACACCGATGATTTTCTTGATCCAGGATGAAGATTGAGAGAATTGCAGATTGCTGCCAATATTTTCTATTGCATCTCTGCACCCAGGTATATATATTTTTTAGGAAAAAATGTGTTCGCATATGTGATAATTTTGCTTTTATCTGTTAAGGGGTCTGTGAAGCTGATGAGTAGTTTGGATGAGCATGGAAAGTTATGTTTAATTTGTAAAAGGATGCTGTTGCCCTGTATATAGAAGTATCTGTGTAGAAGTATTCATAATTGACACATTAAGATACCCTAAGTTATTTAATTATTTATTTGGTATGATCTACAAAGGTATATGGAAGTTCTACAAACATCTCAATCTGACTCAAACCCTATCATATAAGAGGGGGGCCTGTTGTGAAACATAAAGGTCAGTTAACCGGTAGAAAGACCCACACCCTATCATATAAGAGGGGGGTCTGTTGTGAAACATAAAAGGTCAGTTAACCGGTAGAAAGACCCACCTTATTGTTAGAGAGTCTAATTTCTTCAAGTAGAATTTAACAGTTTCCACTAATACTGGAAAGAGTTTTGAGAGAGAAGAAAAGGTGAAGGTTTTCTGTAGGGAGCTGCATTATAGAAGAGCCAAATCGGAACACATTCTCCAACATGTCAATGTTTATTTAGAATTTATATCTGTGGTTCTTACCATATTTAGTGACTAACCTATGAGCATGCGTGACATGAAAAATGAGAAAAAGCAAAGGAAGGGGAAAGCAACAGATGGATGAGAACTGTGATCTGTTGAGACCAATATGGATGGTCCCTGTCAGGTGGTTGACTTATAAAATAGCAGCTGGATATTTATTTTTCTTCTGGTCTACAAACATTATTTCTAATGCCTTTTTCTGGTTTAGCCCATAGTACCAACTTATGTGTTGAGCAGTTGTTTTTCTATATTTTGATGTGCTTTTCAGATGCTCAATGTCGGGCAAGTGGATTTAGTGCCTTCTTGTCATTCTCCACATCCTTTTTTGTCTTAGATATTTATAAATCATATATCTTTACTCAGATGCCTTTTTTCTTGTGATCATGCAGTGCTAATTTGATCATGTGAACTTTCACTGTATTTACCCAATTGCAGGCTGGAACGTATATAAAAGAATTTGTGCATGGAGATCTTGGACGCACCCATCCTAGGTAAAAGATAATGCAGTTTTTGATATAAATAATTTGCACTCCAGTAATATAATGTGTTGTATGATATGTTAGCTCAAGAAAAATGTAATATGAGTAAATGCTAGAATTATGTAAACATGTGCCATTTTGTGTTCATCACCGAGCTATTAGCTAGTGCTGTGTTCTTTTCAGTTCCTGGTTCTGCACTGTTGTGTTGAATAAAAAACGTTACACATGTTACCATGTTATATCATCATTTCATCAAAGGACTGGGAATGCATCACTTACTCTGATCTCGTCATTCTCAGATCTTCATCAATTGTCATGTTGTATATTGATGGATTCTCCAATGATGTTTGCCACCATATGGATGGGGTGCATCATTAACAGCACAGAATTGACAATACACTCTGAAACTATTAGATCTGGCACTTTATTACTATCACAAACTAGCATTGCCTACATCTTGCAAAGACTAATTACCTAGTGAAAAAGCCGATATCTGCAATTTTGATAGAGATATGTATGCTAGGGTTAAGCCTTAGATTTTTTAGTACAGTCCTAGTAATTTGTGAATGAAAAGTATGGTCTATTGATATATTTATCATTCTTCAGTAGGAATCTTGGAGCATGGATCTGGATATGTTTTCCTTGTGAGCTAGTCGTGAATGGGTAACTGAGTCTGCACATAAAAAAGCACTAAACTACATGGTACTGTTAATTCTGACAAGTTGAAGGATGTTGCTTGTGAAACCTTGTGATTGTTGGAGCAGAATGTAGCATTTGCTTGATTCTATAACTTCCCGTCAGTCTGAGCTTGAATAAATCTGTCAAAAGCGCAGATTATATGCGTTTGTTTATCATAGGGAATTAGGGATAGGTGAATGCTCTGGGGTGCACACGTAGAAAAGTTCATTGGACCTACAAATGTTGACTTTCGAATCCAAGAATCAACCAACTTTATGTATGGATACAAACCCATGTGTTGCACCAATCACCTAATGCAGCATGACGAGAATTGTTCTTGTATACCTTACGGGAACGCTATAGCATACCTCACAGAAGTATGTTCTTTTTTCATGAGAATGGTTGGTTCAGTTGTTGAGATGTTATTTGTCATCTTTGTCTAAATATATGATACAGCAAGTTATGCGATGAAAGGGGGGTTGAAAATGAACTCTTGAAGAGGTTGGATTATCCTGAGAATCATTGTCATCATCTAAACAGTGTATAAAATACTAGAGCTTGGTTTGGTTATGTTCGAAAGAATCTCTACTTAGATCCAATCAGGTCTAAATTTGAATGATGAGGTCCTACATTGATGATCATCCAAGTCATTGGATATGGTCTGCTGCCTCCAAAATATTTATATTCTAAAAGTCATGAGATTTGAAGATCCCTAACTCATGCATCAAATAATCAAAAAAGTTAAATAATCTACATATCACAAATTAATATATGGTTTTTTTGACTAGTTGGTGTATTGGTTAGCAATCTCCAAATTTCATGATTTTTAGCGTGTAAACATTTTAGATGTAGTAGATCACACCCAACGGCATAGAAAGCTCAAAATAACAATACTGAAATAATTAAAAATATTTGTTTGCTTTTATTTTTAGCATCATCATTGCAAATATTGCCATTGATCTCTTTATTTTACGGTTGTGTGACATCTTTTTTTTTTTTTTGGGTAGTATCTCTTCCATTTTAGGCTGCAGAGCAGAGATCTTGCAGCTTGATGTCACAGATGTGAAGATGGACTTTTTTGACTGAGGGGCTGAGAGTGCTGCTAAAGTCTTATGGTCTGAGATCCTTCCCATCCGGTTCCCCCAACTCTCCCCCATGGAGAAAATCTTCAGTTAGCCTTCTTGCCCTGCTGCAAGCCCTCAGATGCCACGTGGAGGAAGGTGGAGTGAAACTTGGAATCGCTGATTAATTTGAACCGTTGTGCAATATTTTGCATGCATGGATGATAGCACTGTATGAGCTGTTCTAATTTTTGAACTCAGTGACATGAGAATGATAAGTATGCATAAATTTCTTTTACTTCATTTAATGTCTGCCTTCTTTTTTCTCCTTTCTGTCACCAGAAAATGACAGGCAGTGCCAATCAATCTTGTAAGATATCTTGTAATGAGACTTCAGGTGTAAGATGGTATGTGAAGATTTTTCAGTGCTTTACAGGCATGAGCAATATGATGCAACATTTATCTCAAGCCCACAGCCCGTGTTGAATGGTCAGAGGTTTTGGTTCAGTCCAGTTAAGTCACATTTAGCAATGAGATAGCTAGCACCTTTCTCAGCATGGGGCCATTGCTTTGCCATAGCTAGAAACTAGAACCTCAATTAGCAGTGTGAAAGTTATCACCATGCGATGTTCCTGACATTGTGGATTCATTATCACCATTTGATCTTTGATGAGGTTTAGTCTTGGCGCAATGGCAAGGTGGTGGTATTTGTGACATAGGTCTCTTAGATCCTAGAATTTGGGATTCACTTTTTCAAGATTCTTGGCATACGTTAGAGGGATAAAACAGCTGTATCGTTTTAGTTTGTTCCTCTCAATATTTGTTGGTAGCAACGTATCAATCATTAATACCTTCTCCCACCATTTAATCCAATTAATAAATATGTAACTAAATATAGGATATAATTATCTCTTTCATTTTTGAATCTATATATATAAATTAAACTTGATTATATTCGATCAAAGTCAAGTTTAGATTCAATTACTTTTTTTATTCTTAAATTCATATAGTTCATGAAGTTTAAAGATGAAAAAAAAGTAAAAAGATGTAGTTTCAAGTTTCATGTGAATTTAAGGGCATAGAAAGTGATGATATTTTGAACTTAGCTATATTTGAATGTAATTAATTTTATATTATATTTTTAATCATGGATTATTTAAAGAAATTAGATTTAGCATTATTTTAAATTTTGATTTGAGATTGAGTGGCATCAATTGCTGCACTACTTTCTTCAAGTATCGAGCTAAGTGATCAATTCCCTTGAAAGTATCGCGGTTGTACTCTTTTTGTAGACTATAAATTGCATGAATCACCTTGCTAATAATATCCTCAATATTGAAATATAGCCACACTACATAAGTCCTAGGTCTAGTTCTAGACTTGGTGGTCTTTGATGTAACATCAATGGCAGTAGTGGCTTAGGGACATTGGGTTTAGTTGGTGACTAGTTTACCCCATACTCCATGTCGACATTAAACTTGAACGCTTGTACTCATACTCCATGTCAACGTTAAACTCGAAATCTTGGTTACAAGGTTGGTGAGAGTTATTAGCACAAGACATTGTATAAGGGATAGAGAGTAAGAATAAAGACTAAAGAAAAGATTAGGATGCCCTTAAAACTGGTTTTTTTTTTTTTTTGGCTGTTATGGGGGTGTTTTTCCCTTTTCCTATCGAGCTAGGTATGCTAAGTGTTTGTCCAATGGGCTGTGCCTTTTGCCTGGCAAATTATGTGGGCCGGCCCAACAAGATTGGCATGCTAGGCCTGTGTGCTAAGCATGGTGAGTCTAACGGGTTGTGTCACTGGCAAGCCTGTTAGTATCAAATGTGTTTAAAAAACAAAAATTTTTGTACACGTGTAGGGTGATCTGCATCGGACATGATGATTCACTCGCGCATAGGTTGGTACCGAGGAACCTGCCTTTGAGTTTTGCATTGCTGGCTTTTCCATTTAAAAATAAGCTGTCGGTTGTGCAGTGCCAGCCCAAGATTGGCTGTCATGCCGGCACATCCCATAGGACAGGGGGGCGGCCCAACACAATCCATCTAGATTGGCTCTGCTATACTGAGCCTGGCCCATCTCACTTTTCAACTACTAAATTTTTATGAAAAAGTCTTGCTGCATCGGGAGCATTGATTGGCACACACACGCACATGTCAAAGTAGGACAGAATGATTTTGCTCCTAACATACGTGCGCATGCGATGCACGCCAATCATCAAGGCTAATATGCGCTTGCTGCATCGCCCTGATGGAGCAAGACCTTTTCAATTTTTATTCCATGGGACGTGCCATGCTAGGCATGGCTCGCCTTGTGCTAGGTCGAAGCAAGGCCATTTGCCACCTTTTAGGCTGTGTTCCCAAAAGCTATAACTATAAACGATAAGTTTAAAAAAGATTAATAAGAGGGAACTCAGGAATAGCTGAAGCTATCCCTTGATGATAAAATTATTATTTAAAAAAAATTATTTTTTTAGCTATTCTTCGAATAAATGCTATTTTACTCTTATCTAGAAATAATATTTTAAGAATCAAACTGTAAAATTTTATTCCTTATTAAATCTTAACTTTATATATATATATATATTCCAACCCATGCATTGTGCGGTCCTTTGCTAAGCTTAGATAGCTTTTAAGTTGTCTCTCAAGCTGCCTCTATGTCTGCATTAAATAGCTTTTAAGACGATGAGTTTTCATTTTTACCTAAAACTTTTTTCCTTTCATAACTTTTCCTACTGTTGCACCTAGCATGGTAGTGTTATTATATGTTGTCATGAAATTGACTATTATTTGATTCCCTAAAATACATGTCCTTTCTCCTTTTTTTTTTTTTTTTCCTTTTTTTTAATTAATAGTTTCAAATCAATTAATTAAAAATAACATAATTTAATACATATATTTTATTTATTTTAATTTTAATTTTAAAAATAATATACAATCTAAATATAAGAGTATATAATTAAAGAAATTAAACAAATCTATATTTTTGATTATCTTTTCTTTCTTTCTTTTTTACCTTTGCATTTTGGATTATGTTTACATTTTTTGATAACTCTATTTTTAGAAAAAAAATCATCTATTTTTAAATCTGTTATTTCAAATCAATTTTTTTTTTGAAATGTTAAAATTTAATCTAATACATATATTATGTATATATCTCATTTTTATTTTTTTATATTTAAGATAATAATTTTAAAATTAAAGTTTAATAATATAAAAGTTTTTAATTTTATAAATTTATATTTTTATTTATCTTATTTCAATTTTGTATTTTGTCTGTTTTTAAAAAATATTTTTAAGAAAATATTTCCTCTATATTTGAACTATAGTTTCAAATCAATCAATTTTTTTAATTTAAAAATAATTTCATCAAATATATTATTTTTATTTTTATTTTTAATCTAAAAATAATAATTTTAAATTTTAAATTTAGTAATATAAAGTTGAAGATTTATATACGGATATGTACCCGTGTTTGTGTCCTGCCCACGTCTCCAATCACGTTAAATCCGTTGCAGCTTTCCGTTTTTTTTTTTTTTTTTTGGCGCAGTCGCTTGGCCCTACTTAATGGTTTTAAATAGAAAAGATTATCTTTAATAATCCCACGTTAATGGTTTTTAATAGAAAGATTATGTCCAATAATCCGTTGCATCTTTCCGTCTCTTTTTCCTCTAACTCGGTTGACCCTTACTTAGGCTATCTTTGGATCTTTGAACGAGAAGAAAGGGAAGAATAATAAAAAAAGTAAATAGATAAAATAAGAAAAAAATTATTTTTTTTAATTTTTAAAAATAGAATAAATAAAAAAATAATATTAATTATTTTATTTGGATAAAGAAAAAAGAAAAAAAGGAAAAAGTTATATGATAATTATTTTTTTAGAATAAAAAATAAAATTTTTTTTAATTTTTTAAAAAATGTAATTTAAACATTTTCTTTTCCTTCATTGTAAGAGAAACAGAGAAAATCACTGTCATTCTTTCCTCTTTCTCTTTCATTTTTTTTAAAAATAAAGTAACTTATAAATTTTTTTTTTTTCCCCCTCTTCACCCAAATCCAAACAGACCAATGTTTTTCAATATAAAATACGTTTCGTTTATCCCACCAATTCATACTTTCAACTCTTACTCAATGACTGACAGACAACATACAGCAGTAGTAGTATGGCAAGAAAAAATAAAAAAATAAATGATATGCATATATAGAAAAAATAAATTATTTATTCTAAAGAACGAGGGAAAGAACTAAATTGTACCATATGTATATAGAAAATTTAAATGTTGAAATTACTTGCAAAATTTTTAATTTTAAAACTTTTGATGGCAAATATTTATTATTATACACTTATCCTAGCTCCTCCTCGCTTTGGCTTTTCTTTTCTTCCTCTTATTAAGCTTAAAGAGGAAGAGGAAGCCGGGGAGAAGGAAATGGTAGGGGGTTTATTTCTCAGCTGGAAGCGTCCTTCCCGGGATCAACAGAAGGCCTGCATCGCCCAAGCCGGAGGCTTCAACTACGACCCCCGTTTCCACGCCGCTTCTCCTCCTCCTACTTCTTCTTCTTCCTCCCAAAGAGTAAGAAAACAACAACAACAACAACAACAAGAAGACGGCGACGAAGCCCTCTCCAAAAATGGCTTCTTCATCAACCGCGCCCGCGTCCTCCTCGGCTCCGGACCCCTCACCTTCCGCCTCGCCAAATCCGCGCTTGTCTCTTGGACGTATGATGACAACGATCCCATCTCTCTCTCCCTCTCCCGATTTCTCTCAAATAAATTGATGTGGGGGATGGGATTTTGCAGGCATTTTAGGTTGGGGTGGGCGTTCGTGGACTCGGAGACGCCGATCGAGACGGGGGCCAAGTTCTGCGTTTGTTTGAAGGAGGTGGTCCCGTGGTTGATGATGCCTCTCCAGATCGCCTATGTCACCGATACATCGACCCCTGCGCTCCCTCTTGCAGAAGCTTCTCAGCCCATCAAGGCTCGTTTCGGCTTCGGTAGCGGCACTCTCCAAGGCCACCTCTTGGTAACTCTACCTCTCTCTCTGTCTCTCTAATTATCTCTCTGTGCCTCTTGATTTTGCTCTCAGAAACTTGATAGGGTTCGTACAAATGAGTGAAGGAATTTTTTTTAAAAGAATATTACGTTTTTGCTCTCTGTTTCAACGTAAGAAGGGGAGAGAGAGAGAGAGAGAGAGCTGTTCCTCTTCTGTTACATTCCATAAATCGGCATAAAGTAAAAAATATGAAGAATTCGTGCCAAAATTTGGATTTTGGCATGCCTTCAATGTTATGCTATATATATATATAGGCATGTAATAAAAAGTTAAAAGGATAAATATGTAAAAAAAAAGAGAGGTCTGTAAACCTTATTTTTTACTCAAAACTAAATAAAGGAAGCTTAAAAATCTAGAAATTTTTTCGTTTACTGGTGCAATTTGGTGCAATACCTTATTGTACTGGTATTGTATCATGCCAGTCTTGTATGAATACACAGTCCAATATTGGAACTGTGAACAAAAATTCAGTTTTTATCCATGCATTTTTCCAAAATTCAGCATGTATTCCATTTTCAGTGCAGATGGTCTTATGTGTCAATTATTGATGCAGCCAGGGGTTTGAAACAGTTTGAAATGAGTGCAGACTTTGAATCTTGTTAATTGATTGATATATATTCTTCTTATTTTCTGGTGTGGTTTTCTTTTCAACTAATAATAAAGATTAGAAAAGATTAATCAAGAAAACAGTTGTGAAGCTGTTTTCTTGATTCATTTAGCATATAATCTAATAAAATATTTCATCTTAATATTTAGGAGCAGGTGCAAATTAAGCAATTATCATTCATTTCAAAAGTCTCTCACATAGTACCTGAGTTAATAGTCAGTTGTCTCTCTCTCTCTCTCTCTCTCTCTCTCTCTCTTCACATAGGCAAAGTTTCAGGATCATGAATAATGTACTGGATTTAGTAGCAGATGAAATTTATGTTATCAAAATTGAAAGAAAAGAAAGCTAACATGACTATTTTTCTCATTAGTTAATTGATCAAGCTTGTCACTTTTCCCCTTTCTTGCTTTCATTGACCTTGCTTTTATAGCTCTACATTTTCCTGCAACATGATCCAGACTTTTTTTAACATATTTGCTTCACATCATGCTGCAAGCAGGCTGGAGAGGAGCGGTTCTCAATTGAGTGGGATGAGAATGACCAGGTCTGGTATGAAATATTTTCCTTCTCAAAGCCTGCACACTTCCTCTCGGTTATAGGTTATCCATATGTGCAGCTTAGGCAGAAATACTTTGCTCAACAGTCCACAGACGCAATGCTGAAGCATGTCGCTTCCAAACAACAATCTATGTCATAAAACTGTGAGCTGTGAAGAGTTCCCTATCACATAATATTTGTTATCATCTAGCATTTAAGTTTATATCCATGTGTTAGCATGTCATCACCTGTTCCTCGTAATTATATATATTAGCAAGGCAATAATCTCCAGGGAGCAAAACTTGTTTCAGCTATTGTTACCTCACCTATGAAACCTTCGCTGGTTTACATACTTTTGTGGATAATGGTTTTGTTCACAAAATCCAGTATCATGTGTTAGGATCCATTAAAATTTGGTCTCCACAGCTTAGTTACTAAACAAACAACCAGCTGCAAGGAAAAAGAAGCCAGCTTTTTTTTTTTTTTTTTTCTTTTCCATCCCTGAGAGCTGAGAGGTATCCTCCGGCGATGTAAAAGGGTCTTGGAATTTAAGGAAGATCAGAGCATAATTGATGTGGGATAGAGTAGAATCTGGCGAATATGTAAATTTTCTATGGTAATGTTAATGAACATAAGGTTGTTGTCACGCCCCAAACCTAATGTGGAATCCAGAGATGGCAACCCGTCGCATGCCTGGCATGCAAGGCGTCCTGTAACAATCCAATTTATTCAAGGAAGGATAATACCACTATGTTATTTAGAGTCAAATCTTTTAGTACAAGCCATGAGTTTTGGGCTATATGCCCATTATACATAAATCAATGGGGTTACAACAAAATATTGGATCTTAATTTCCTCTAATAGAAGCTCCAACTACCCCAAATCCCATTCTTCAGTCTTGTGGCTCTGAAAAACATTGTGAGATTTATATGAGCTCACACTCAATAAGTAAGCCTACTATCACATAATATAATCATTTCATCATTTCAAGATATTATCAAATCACATTTTTATGTATAAAACTTTCAATTTCAAATACATTCATCATGTTATCAAAACATGCATGTCATCAGCTCAAATAATTTTGGAAGCTTAATTATACAATAAATGCTGTAATATGCAATGTAAACAAACCCACTGTATTCATATATTATTTCCTTATGTGTCCCACGGCCCTACAACACCCATCTGGTGTATCACTCTTTAATGTCCCCTAAGAGGAAGGGTCATGATACCAGCGTTATGCCATATATCATAATCAATCACAACACATCCTCTAGATGTATGTGCGTTATGCCATATATAATCACATCACATCCTCTAGATGTGTGTCATCCACATAACTCCCTCGGTGGAGGTGGGTCCCGTATCTTTTGGCATTTCATATCGTTTCACATCATATGAGAACCACGGTGATACATATCATCATCATATTTGCATGTAGCACATCATGCATCATCATGAGCATAAGCTCCTCATGTCACATATACAGTGGTTTGTACATTCATCGCATAAAATACATCAATAGTACCAGTGTATTTTGTAAAGCCAAAATAATCACATCATTCAATTTTTGCACATTTATAATTTATTACTTTGCAAAATATTAGCAATCACATATAATTATCACATATACCCAATTGTATACTCGTGGTACTATTTATCAAATTAAATAGCAAATTTTATTTTATCTCATTTTTTAAATAATGCAATATATATCAATATAGCATTTAAATACATAATTTTTATATTCTAATAAATTATAAAAATTATAATAAATGGATTACTTACCTCAGTACGCTAATCCCAAACTGTAAATCAACTATGTGGACATCTGATTACCTACAGCATTAATTTCTATAATTAAATCTCAAAAATTGGAATAATGAAGCACTCCTAAGGTCTACCCAGTCTAATCCTGGGCCCAACTTTGGGCTCGAATATCTTTCAATATATAAGCCCGAATGGGAAAATAAAAAATACCCCAAGAAACTAGAATCAATGCCGAATCAGACCATATTTTTATTTCTCCGTTCTTAGCCCAATACGGAGCCCAAAATGCAGCCAAAATAGCTTGTGAGCCGGCCCAATAGGGCTCAAAGGGGGACGGCCCAGCCGTCCGCTGAGCCGTCTCCTTCCCCATCTGCCTCCCCTGTTTCTCCGGCTCTTTTTCCTCTCTTTCTCTCTTCTCTCCCGTTCTCTCCCGCGGCATGAATCGTGCCGGTGGCACGACCGGCCACCATGGCCGACCGGACCCTTACCGGATGGTCGCTCGCCGCCGATGAGGGCCACTAGCCGCCGCCTAGGCCCGGCGAGGCATCGGACACTCCGCCGGGCCCGAACCAAGCCGTGAACCGGCTTGGTCCCGCCTCCCTCTCTCTCTATTTCTCTCTCAATCTCTCTCTCTTACCTTGAGGCTGGGGGGATGAGAATGAAGAAAGAGGGGTGCCCCCCCCTCCTTATATTGTGGCAAGGGGAGGGTTAGCCCCTCCCCTATGCTCGTGTGAAGGGGGCGCGTCGGCGCCTCCTTCCGCCATGCCGGGTCAACAATGGCGGAGGAAGGGCGGCACCTCCCTTCCTCCGTCAACAATGGCGGATCCTCACATGGTGAGGATCCGGGGGGTTCACATTCTTCCCTCCTTATAAAAATTTCGGCCTCGAAATTGATGTACTTCATATAACATTTAGAATCCAAAGCTTGATCATATGATTGATCTTCTTTCCAATTACATGTGCTATGTTACAAACAATTGAGGATATTTCTCTTTAATTTCTTCTCAAGCTCCCAAGTAGCTTCCCTCTCAGAATGGTTACTCCACTGAACCTTGACATAGGGAATGCTACGTCGTCTTAAAACTTGATCCTTGCGGTCCACAATACGCACAGGATGCTCCTCATATGTTAGATCCTTCCTTAACTGCATGGGCTCAAATTCTATCACATGGTTGGGGTCAGAAATGTACTTTCTCAATATGGATACATGAAATACATTGTGTACCCCAGAGAGTGCCGAAGGTAATGCCAGGCTATAAGCCACCTCCCCTACTTTGCTTAGAATCTCAAATGGCCCAATGTATCGTGGACTCAGTTTACCTCTAATTCCAAATCTCATCACATTTTTGGTTGGTGATATCTTCAGGAATACATGATCTCCAACCTGAAATTCTAGCTTCCTTCTTCTCACATCAGCATAGCTCTTCTGTCGGCTCTGAGCTGTGCGGAGTCGTCCCTTGATCAGTTGCACATTCTCTACTGTCTGCCGAATCAGCTCAGGGCCCAACCCAACATAAGGGAGATATGCATTTCCTACCATACAAGGCCTCAAATGGAGCCATCTAGATACTGGCTTGGTAGCTATTATTGTAAGCAAATTCCACTAAAGATAAGTGGTTGTCCCAAGCACCACCCAAGTCCATCACACAGGCTCGCAGCATATCCTCCAGGGTCTGTATGGTTCTCTCAGACTGCCCATCTGTCTAGGGATGGAAGGTTGTGCTGAAGTTCAATTTGGTCCCTAGAGCTCTATGAAGACTCTTCAGAATTAGGACACAAACCTAGTATCCCGATCTGATACGATAGATACGGGAATACCATGAAGCCTCACAATTTGCTCAATATACATGATGGCCAATCTCTCACTGGAAATCCCAACTCTGAATGGCAGAAATGGGCTGACTTCGTCAATCTGTCTATAATGACCCATATTGCATCATTGCTCCTAGGGGTCTTAGGTAGACCAGTCACAAAATCCATAGTGATCTTCTCCCATTTCCATTGTGGAATCATCAGATTGAAGGGGTCCCGCAGGCCTTTGATGCTCAGCCTTCACTTGCTGACATACCAAACATTTGGCTACATAGTGAGCAATCTCTCTTCATTCCTTTCCACCAAAAGTTTTCTTTTAGGTATTTGTACATCTTGGTACCTCCTGGGTGCACCGTATAGGGAGAATAGTGGGCCTCCTTCAGAATCTCTGCTCTTAGTTCCTCCACATTTGGCACACAGAGCCTATCATCAAATCTCAGGGATCCATCCTCCATTATAGTAAATTCATTTTGAACCCCTGACTTCACTTCTTTAATCTTTTGCAGGTCCAAGTTTTCTTTCTGGGAGGACTTGATCTTGTCTAACAGAGTTGGTTGGAGTACAAGTGCTGCTACAAGCCCATTGGACCTTTGTACTCACAATCCAACCTCCAGCTTCTCAAGATCCCTCTGGATGTGAGGCTGAGAAGTGATCATAGAAGCTAACTCCGAGAAGGACTTTCTACTCAAGGCATCAGCTACCACATTGGCCTTCCCTGGGTGATAGTGCAGGTTCAGGTCATAATCTTTTAGTAGCTCCATCCACCTCTCTGCCTCAAGTTCAACTCCTTCTGCGTGAAGTTGTACTTCAGACTTTTGTGGTCTGTGTACACATCACATGCCTCTCCATATAGATAATGCCGCCAGATCTTCAAGGCAAAAATCACAGCGGCCAACTCTAGGTCATGAGTTGGATAATTTTGCTCGTATGGCTTTAGCTGTATGGAGGCATAAGCTATCACCTTCTCATTTTGCATCAGAACACATCCCAATCCCTTCCAAGAAGCATTCGTGTATAGGGTGAATCCTCCAGATCCTGACGGAAGGGTAAGGACGGGGGCTGACACTAGGTGTTATTTCAGCTCCTAGAAACTTCTCTCACACTCCTTAGTCCAGTCAAACTTCGCTTGCTTTTGGGTCAAGCGAGTCAGGGTAGAACAATGCGAGAAAAGCTCTCCACGAATCTGCGATAATATCCAGCCAGCCCCACGAAGCTTCTGACTTCAGATACATTGGAAGGTCGACTCCAGTTTACAATTGCCTCAATCTTCTTTGGGTCCACAGTTATGCCATTTTTAGATATTACATGACCCAAGAATGATACTTGGCTCAACCAGAAGTCACACTTCTGCAACTTGGCATAAAGCTTTTTCTCTCGAAGAGTTTGCAGAACAATTTTAGGTGGTCCATATGCTCCTCTGGCTTTTAGAATACACTAGGATGTCATCAATGAATACCACCACAAACTGGTCCAAGTATGACTTAAAGATTCTGTTCATCAAGTCCATGAATGCTGCCGGGGCATTAGTTAACCCAAACGGCATCACCAAGAACTCGTAGTGGCCATACCTAGTCCTGAATGCTGTCTTAGGCACGTCTCCAGCCTTGACCTTAAGTTGATGGTATCCTGACCAAAGATCAATCTTCAGAATACCCGAGCTCCTTGGAGTTGATCAAACAGATCATCGATCCTCGGCAAGGGATACTTGTTCCACACTGTTACCTTATTGATTTCTCGGTAATCAATGCAGAGCCGAAGACTTCCATCTTTCTTTTTGACAAATAATAATGGAGCACCCCAAGGGGAGACACTAGGTCTGATAAATCCCATCTAGGAGCTCCTGCAATTGGCCCTTCAGCTCTTTTAGCTCAGCTGGGGCCATGCGATAAGGGGCCTTGGATATAGGTCCAGTACCAGGGACCAAATCAATGGTGAACTCAACTTCCCGGTCTGGAGGCAATTCGGTCAAATCATCCGGGAAGACGTCAGGAAACTCATAGCCACTGGAATATCCTCCAACTTGACCTCTTCCTGCTGAAGGTCCTTGACCACAGCAAGAAACCCTTGGCCACCTTTCTTCAAATATTTGGCAGCCTACAGTGCTGATACAAACACTGAGGCTAGGTGTTCCTGGCTTCCAGTAAAACTGAATTCAGGCTGATTAGGGATTTTGAAGATCACCATTTTCTGAAACAGTTTACTGAAGCATGATAGGAGGCTAACCAGTCCATCCCAAGGATAACATCAAAGGACTTTAGTGGAAGGACGATTAGATTAGCCTTCAACTTTTTGTCCTTCAAATTAATTAGGCAAGATTTGTATACTGAGTCCACCCTCATAACATCTCCATTGGGAATGCAATGTGCAACTCCTATTCTAGGGGAACAGGTGTCAACGATGCATTATTGACAAGATAAGCCTCAGATATAAACGAATGCGTGGCACCCAGATCTACTAAAGTTTGAGCATAAGTGTTGCC
Source organism: Calamus simplicifolius (assembly GCA_900491605.1). NCBI lineage: Eukaryota > Viridiplantae > Streptophyta > Magnoliopsida > Arecales > Arecaceae > Calamus > Calamus simplicifolius. The sequence continues at coordinate 1,098,101 of UESW01003875.1, forward strand.
TACTTTAATTGTCCCTGATCATAAAGTTTAGTTTGTCTTAGATGTCATATAGCTGATCCTATTTATCCTTCATGATCAATGCATTATATCGCATATGAACAAAATAATCTTAAATAACAGGTATACCTACTACAACGGAGTTAGAAATGCCAGCATCCTGTTGGGTGAGGGTGAAGACCCTTCCCTGGGTCCTCGGCGACTGCTGCTGGTTCATCCCAAGATTTGAAGAAGGCGGCTGACTCTCCGAAGGGGACAAGTGGCCATCTTGTGATCCACTTTCCCACATATGAAGCAGGCACCTCTCGGCCCACGGCACTGCCTGCCCGGGTGGAAGTTTCCGCAGTGAGGGCAACGGGTCTCCTTAGCCTTGATCTTAAGGGGGGCTGATATGTATCTTTCTTCTTGGCCTGCCCCAAAGACTGGCCCGAAGGAGACCCCTTCCTCTTCCTCTGTAGCTCCCACTCCTTTGGTTCCTATTCATGTCTCTTTCGATCACCAGGGCTTTACTCACCACAGCATAATATGTGGAGAGTTCAAATGCATTGACTGCTTGCCTCAGTTTGGGTCGCAGTCCTTCAGTGAACCTGGTGATTTTGGCTCTCTCAGTGGTCACTATTTCCGGAGCAAACCGGGCTAGCCTAGTGAACTCGGCTTCGTACTGGGCCACAGAGAGATTCTTCTGCTCCAGCTCCAGAAACTCAGACTCCATATGTCTTTGCACACTACTAGGAAAGTATTTGTTGAAAAAGACCTCCTTGAACTCCCTTCAGGAAACAGCCTGTCCACCCAATCGCTGCTCCATATGCAACCACCAATCATAGGCCTCCCTTGAAGGAGGTAGGTGGTAAATCTAATCCGCTCCTCCTCCTGTCTACCATGGGCCATGAAGGCCTTCTCCATCTCCCTCATCCATCCATCAGCACAGTGGGGTTGGTGGATCCAGAGAAGGGAGCAGGGGCTAAGCTCTTAAACTCAGCAAAGCTCCGACCTCCCCTTGCCAGGGTTGCGGCAGAGCGGGCTGGACTGATGGTTCAGGTTCGACTCACGGAGTTTGCGGAGTAGGAGGGACGGGCTGAGCAGGCACAACTTGTTGGATCTGTTGCTGCATAGCCTGCACCATTTCCACAAGGACCTGAAGTATCTTAGTCTGGCGCTGTTGCTGGCCATTGCCAGCCACATTAATGGAACCAGAACCTCAGAAGTTTGATGGCCTCCCTGCTGGCCAGAGTCACCAGCCTAGGAACCTTCAACTTGTCGCATACTTCTGGTGTGACGAGGCATAATTATTCCTGCCAAGTTTGTTCCAATCAATATCTTTACAAACCCCTAAGTTTTCAAAACATATTTATTCAAAAAAATATCTTCTTAGAGTTGTTACCCTTCCAGTGTCATCCTACTGTTTTGCTAGTGTCATCTTATGTTTATCCCTAAGGTCAAACCTAGGCTCTGACAACAAAAGCTGTCACGCCCCAGACCCAATGTGGGATCCTGGGGTGGCAACCCGCCGCATGCCTGGCATGCAAGGCGTCCTGTAACAATCCAATTTATTCAAGGAAGGATAATACCACTATGTTATTCAGAGTCAAATCTTTTAGTAGAAGCCATGAGTTTTGGGCTATATGCCCATTATACATAAATCAATGGGGTTACAACAAAATGTTGGATCTTAATTTCCTCTGATAGAAGCTCCAACTACCCCAAATCCCATTCTTCAGTCTTGTGGCTCTGAAAAACATTGTGAGATTTATATGAGCTCACACTCAATAAGTAAGCCTACTATCACATAATATAATTATTTCATCATTTCAAGATATTATCAAATCATTTTCATGTATAAAACTTCCAATTTCAAATACATTCATCATGTTATCAAAACATGCATGTCATCAGCTCAAATAATTTTGGAAGCTTAATTATACAATAAATGCCGTAATATGCAATGTAAACAAACCCACTGTATTCATATTATTATTTCCTTATGTGTCCCACGGCCTTACAACACCCATCTGGTGTATCACTCTTTAATGTCCCCTAAGAGGAAGGGTCTTGATACCAGCGTTATGTCATATATCATAATCAATCACAACACATCCTCTAGATGTGTGTGCGTTTGCCATATATCAATCACATCACATCCTCTAGATGTGTGTCCTTCACATATCTCCCTCGGTGGAGGTGGGTCCCATATCTCTTGGCATTTCATATCGTTTCACATCATATGAGAACCGCGGCGACACATATCATCATCATATTTGCATGTAGCACATCATGCATCATCATGAGCATAAGCTCCTCATGTCACATATACAGTGGTTTGTACATTCATCGCATAAAATACATCAATAGTACCAGTGTATTTTGCAAAGCCAAAATAATCACATCATTCAATTTTTGCACATTTATAATTTATTACTTTGCAAAATATTAGCAATCGCATATAATTATCACATATACTCAACTGTATACTCGTGGTACTATTTATCAAATTAAATAGCAAAATTTCATTTTATCTCATTTTTCAAATAATGAAATATATATCAATATAGCATTTAAATACATAATTTTATATTCTAATAAATTATAAAAATTATAATAAATGGATTACTTACCTCAGTACGCTAATCCCAAACTGTAAATCAACTATGTGGACATCTGATTACCTACAGCATTAATTTCCACAATTAAATCTCAAAAATTGGAATAATGAAGCACCCCTAAGGTTACCCAGTCTAATCTTGGGCCCAACTTTGGGCTCGAATATCTTTCAATATATAAGTCCGAATGAGGAAATAAAAATATCCCAAGAAACTAGAATCAACGCCGAATCTGATCATATTTTTATTTCTCCGTTCTTGGCCCAATATGAAGCCCAAAATGCAGCCCGAAAATGGCTCATGAGCCGGCCCAATAGGGCCCAAAGGGGGATGGCCCAGCCGGCCCGCTGAGCCGTCTCCTTTCCCACTCGCCTCCCTTGTTTCGTCCAAAACAGGGGAGGGAGCCGTGCTGCCGCCAGGGCCACCACCGGCCAATTCCTGGGCAGCCCGGCCACCGCCGCGGCCGCCTCCCTTTCCCTTTATTTCTCTCTTTCTCTTCCTTCTCTCTCGCGGCACGAATCGTGCCGGTGGCGCAGCCGGCCACTATGGCTGGACGGACCCTCACCGAACGGTCGCCCGCTACCAGTGAGGCCCACTGACCGCGCCTAGGCCCGGCGAGGCATCGGGCACTCCACCGGGCCCGAACCAAGTCGTGAACCGGCTTGGTCCCGCCTTCCTCTCTCTCTCTCTCTTGTTTCTCTCATTCTCTCTCTCTTACCTTGAGGCTGGGGGGGGGGGGATGAGAATGGATAAGGAGGGGTGCTCCCCCTTCTTATATCATGGCAAGGGGAGGGTTAGCCCCTCTCCTGTGCTCGTGTGAAGGGGGCGCGTTGGCGCCTCCTTTCGCCATGCTGGGTCAACAATGGCGGAGGAAGGGCGGCGCCTCCCTTCCTCCGTCAATAATGACGGATCCTCATGGGGGGTTCACAGTTGTCGACATGCAAGGACCATGATAATTGTTCTTTAAAAATAAATAAATAGAGCAAACCCTTAAATGTGGGCAATATGCACTTAATAGCATGGGAATAATCATGTACTGTGAGGTGTATAGACCGTGGTGCCAGGTAGCTCGGTCACAGGTCAACAAGCTTTCATGTATCCGTCGCTACAACCTTTGGCATCATGTATGTGGTGTTTCCTGGATTACGAACTCTTTCTCGCTATGTTATGTAAAAAATGAAAATGCAAGTTTTTTTTTAATAATTTTTTTGTTGCATGGAGGAACTCTACTTGCATAAAACAAAGCACAAACCATGATTGTTAGCAGCTGATAACAGGCATTAGCTATCAGAGCTTGACCTGCAAAGTCTCAACTAATGAATCTTGCTAAGGTTGTTGTACTTGGAGAATCTAGAACCATTGGAAGCAGCAATTACAAGAAAGTGAACTTTGTATGGCAAACTTATTATGATGAAATAATTTTATCGCTATATTTTTATTTATAATGATAAAATCAAAATTAAATTTCACGTTATATTTGATTTCAACTCGATCTAAAAGTAATCATGTGGATCTAATTTTCTTTCTTGGATCGAACTTAAGTTGATGATAAGCAAATTGATGGAGTTTTATTTCAAATTCATAATCAGAATATGAAAATTTTGCTGTAATAGCACGAAATATAAAAACATTTTTTTAATTAAAATTTTTAACTATAACAATGAAAACTTATTTCATCATTAAAAATCTATTTTTAACAATGAAACGTATTTACATCGTAACAAATAGTTATTACGAAGAATTTAATTTTGATTTCGCCATAATAGAACGAAAAAAAAAAATCTTATTACAGCAAAATAAATTTTACCGTAATAGATATATTTATTACAACGACATTTAAAGCAGCAATTGCCAGCTTGCATTCACTACAAGAAAGTGAATTTTTGTGATGAACTTATTATGACAAATAATTTTATCGCTATATTTTCACTAAAACGATGAAATTAGCAAGGCGGGTGATGGTCGAGATCGGGAGGTGCAGTTCGACGCTGGGCGGAGCAGATCCTAATAACGAACATTTGTTTGGTACATGATCTCTTTTCTTTAATTTACATAAAAACTCCTAAATATTTTCTTAAACACATCCTAATAACGAACGCTCATTGAAATTGCCTGCATTGTTGCCTGTTTGGCTTTAACAAAGGCTGTGTTTGGTCCGCATTAGTTGAATGATCGAACAAAGGTGAAATCAATGAGGGATGGGACTAAAGATGATAATGCCATTGAAAAAAGGGACCAATAGAGCGTTCATTTTCTATTGCGGGACATAAGCGTGAGCCTCAACATTGCGAACTATGACGGCTTCACCCCTCTCGACTTGGCTCATGCAAGAATGGATGCCAGCATATTCCTTGACAAACCCATCGTCTGACTCCTATCATTTTCACTATACTGTAAAAGTCACGATGTGTCACCCCAACAACTAAAAGCCGAGCCTCAATAGCAAAGAAGCATAAAAGAATACCAAAACTTTTACAATTGGGAGGCAACACTATGTATATAGCCATCGCAAATGCAATAGAGATACCTTTAATTGTCATCACTAGCGAATTTATAGCTATCGTATGGGTTCGTCGTTGAGTATTGTCATCAGCTATCTTGCATACATGAACACCGTTCGGTGGACCATAGACTATCAAAAATCCTTCGAGGACTCAAAAGGTATCTCGGTTCACCGCCGTTCCTCAGTAGCCTGAAGCCCGAGGAAATCCTATTTTATATTTGGAAGTTTTAGAAAGTGTCGTTGGTTCTTTGCTGGTTCGAGAAGAGAACAAGTTTCAACGATCAGTTTATTATGTCGAGCATGCACCACTTGGTCCTCGCCATGCCCCATTTGCCCGCCATCTTTGCCGGGTTATGCGCTGGGTGGGCACGCATCCTACGCGCCCCTGGTCACATTGCTGAGTGGCCAAGCGGTTGTGGTAACCGTCTGGGTGATGCAGCATAAGAGCAGGGGTAATTATGCAGTCAATGAATTGATGAAAATTAATTTTTTTAAGTATTTGAGTATGTTCATCAGCTATCATTTTTCTGCATACATGAACCAGCATGTGGCTGTGATGGAACAGACAAATGCAAAAGCATTTGAGACTAGGAATACCCTAAAAGGATACGTTTTGCTAGAACCGCTGTGCTCCGGCCTGAATAATCATCGGCTATGTAACCCCTAGGAAGAGTGAAACCAGCAGCAAATGTGATCCTCAGCATCGTCCTGCTTGAAGCAAACGTCTTCCAACTTCTCCTCAGTGGGCCTCATCCTTGCCATGGCCTCCCCCAACTTGGCCTCAGTGACCCTAGCCTTCCTCTCAGCCTCCTCAAGCTGCGCCTCCCAGCCGCAATTCTTCTTCCGGGCGACTCAAAGCAGTATAAAAGAATACTAAAACTTTTGAAGTTAGGAGGCAACACCACGTATATAGCCATCTGAATGCAACAGAGATGCCTTCAATTGCCATCACTAGCGAATTTATAGCTGCCATACAGGTTGTCGTCGAGTATGTTCATCAGCTATCGATGTTCCTGGTGAGAACACCGAAGAAAGAAAATGAGCTCATCAAGATCTGGGCGGGCTCTTTCCTTCGGCCTTCTGTGGCGCCAGTTTGGCCCCCTTGTGATTGGGCTGCTGAAGATGTCTCGTAACTTCGAGCGGACTGGAAGAAGGAATCGCTGGCGAAACAGGGGCAACAACTCCACAACTCTCACCATAATGTGCAATTTTGGATCTCACAATTTACATTCTCTATTACAAATTCCATATGTACAGTTGCAACAACTGCCCAAGGAGTGGGCAGTGGTTGGACGGTTGCCAGAACCGCCCAGCATATTGGCACGGTGCGCTTGGGCGTGCGTTGGGTGCCCGCATGACTTTGGTATTCTTTTATGCTTATTTACTATCGGAGCCCGGCTTTTAGTTGTTAGGGTGACACATCGTGACTTTGACAATATGATGAAAATGATAGGAGTTAGGCAATGGATTTGTTCAACAATGCACCCATTTGTTGAGGATTGATCCAGGTTCAGCCCAAGCCGAAGGATGCTAAGGCGGTGCCCGCGCAAGTGGGGGGAGGTACTGAAGGAGTTTGCCGACTTGTTGCCAAATGAGTTGACAAAGGAGCTTCCATCACGGTGCGTGCACGACCATCGCATCGAGCTGGAACTAGATGTGCATGGCCGGCTAAGGCTCCCTACGGCCATACATGTTTAGCACTTTGCTATACTTGCAATTTGTTAGGACTTTGCAAATCCATCTTAAAGAAAACCTAGTGGCCCTTCTTGGTTCCATGATAAGTTGGAACAGAGGAGCAAAAAGCTCCTTTAAGCAGGAATGAAATCCGTCAGCACTTCTTTACCCTGATGGTAGGATAAAGTAGACAATTGGGTTTGTTGCGCAGACTTATCCCAGCCAATTCAATAAGATAAGAGAGCAAAAATTGTGTTAGATCAAATCACAATTGCTGACTATTCATGTTAATGGTTTTCCAAGCAACCAAAAATAGGATCGTAAAATAAAATTCGAGAGCTTCAAGCATAACGACGTGAAAAAATGGTAAGGGACTAAGATAAGATTCGTCATAAAACCAAACAAAGGCTCAAGTAAACATGATGTGCATTCTAGAATGATGTGAAAATTGAGAGAACCAAATAGCCGTATACCATCAAATTCACATTAGAAGATGCTCATGAGCAGAAAAAATGGGTACTGGAACTATTTGCATGGGAGGAGGTAGCGGCCTTAGCAAGCTTTTCAGCTCGAATCAATGCCAGAGCCTCCTATTCTTACCCCAGGGCATTCTCATCAATGCAGTGAATGCATGGTAAATCCTCTGCAGACAAGAACCATATCCAAAATGCACAGCTTGCAGCCAACCTTGGCTCTTCTACTGATTTTGAGCATATTTATGGTTTAAGAAGAACACTTTTGTAGGTAGACATGGCTGAAGCATGACATTAGATATACTGTTTGATCTCAAGAGAAAAAATAAAACACAACCACAATAATTTATATTATATAGCCTATGATTTGTATGTGCCCATACTTTTGTTTCAGAGATGGCGCCAACATGTTGGTTCCTGATACCTACAAAAGGCTATCGTTTAACAGGTTTCTCATCCAAGGCAGCAAAAAGTAAAACAGCAATATCCTTTATTAATTCCAGCTCTGCTGCACTCTCCTAATATACACAGCTCGCAACCACTTAGCATCAACAAAGGTACCCAAGAATGGTATTTTTTTTTTTTTTCAAACCTACACAGATGTCTTATGAAGAGTCACTTCTGTAAGCACAAGCAGCTCCATCTGATGCAGACAGACAGTAGGAATGCATCTACATATGATCAAGCACCTGAATATTAATAAAAGCAATAAACATGTCTGAGGAAATTACAGCAGCAAAATGGGAAGCTGGAGTCAATCTTGCCTGTGATTATTATATAATCAATTCTACATGTTCACTCAGCAGCCTGCATGTGCAAATTCAAACCATCAGTATCAGAGGAGTGCATACCATACCTACCATTGAAACATCACAAAACCCATTACAAAAGATGCCGAATTAATATCTCATCTCACTATATTTAACAAAAAAGTTCTGTGAACTATATTTTCCCACAATACCAGAATCATGGAACCTTTGATGTTGACACCTGGTTTAATAGAGTCGGGTAATTTGTCAAAGTCTCCACAAGCCTCTAATGGATTAAGTATGTTTCTTAGTAATAAGTGTTGCATTTTGTCATAATAAGGAGAAATTACAGTGTATATCAGGCAAGGATGCAACAAAATTACTGAGTGCCTACCAGGTGGGAGGCACAAATTACTCTTGGAGACTTCAGACTGCACTGTATCGTGTGAAAATTGCCATGTTTTAAAAGGCCGTTGTGGTATGCCAGCACATATATGGTTTGTATATTAAATATTTAAAATAGATAAAATATACCAAATATAATAATAATAACAACAAAAACAACATCTTTTATAAATAACAGAAATATCGATAACAATAAATCTACAATTAATGCTTATTGCTCAGTTTTAATCCTTATTTGCAATAATTACACCATGACAAACATCTAGACCTGTTTTGACTTATACTCAAATGTAACTATGAGGTTAAACCTGCCTTGGTTGCATAAGCCTGCTTAATCGCCGCATGTAGTTGCATATTACCAAGAGGGCCAAAAATGTGGCCAGCCGGATTCGCAAAGCTAACCTGATGCATATATGTCCACAAACTGCCAAGCAATTTGGCTCACACACAGTTCCAACCTTACATATTATCCACTTAAAAGGGTATGCAGTGTGGTCAGGAGACTGCATAGCATATGCATCCTAATGCACCGTATTTTAAAGCACTGAAAATAGCAAAAATTGGTCTCCTTCAAGACAAACAAGCTTTTGAGGTGCAGCTGCAAGCCAAATAGCATGTTTATACCAGCAACATTTATCCGGGTCATTCATTCTACCACTATTATGATTGCTATTTTTTTCCCTTCCTGCAGACCACCATTTTGGAAACGTATCTGCTATCTACATGCCAAATTGATGACTAGAGAAGAACTTACCGAGCATCACACTTCATCTCAAACGCTCTGCTTAGCCCAACACACTCCATGAAAAAATTTATCCGAATGATCCCAGAATAAACATCTTAACTTACAAAGAGATGACAACACTTCTAAAACTAGAAGACATTAACATTGTAATTTAGTTCATCTCCTAGAAGGAAAGATCAAATGTCAAAAGCATGCTTACAAGACAACTTAGCAGCAAGGATCATGGTGAAAATATGTGAGAGCTTATTTATAATCCATGGGCTGCAATTAGTGCAAGCCCTATGATATAGACATAGCAGCACATACATGGATCTGAATTGGGAAAGAGGATGACACATGTTAGGATGCAGACAAATGCACAAATGATAAATAAACTTGCTGCATGAAGATATGCTACCATGCACACAAGAATTCCATGAACATTTGAGTAGATTTGCAACTCAAGTGAGAGAAGGGGACAGCCACTTGTATAGTGCCCATTTAATTGTGGAACTTGGATAGAGAAGTCAACACCTAATGGTAGGGAGATGGGTAAAAAAAATCCTCACTCTTCCCTCTCTTGATTTCTTTCATTCCCTCTTTTCTCTGAACAATCCTATGCAAGCTAGGGTTCGAGAAAGCAGATAAGGCTATGGGAGAGCAAAGTGGATGCTTGTGACAGTTCAACAAGGGTAACAAGAAAGGAGATTGTGCCTCAACCAAACTTAAGCATGCAATTGAAAGAAATCTGAGTTGCTTAAATCAGGCTTATGCGATTAAGAAAATTTCTAACCTTTGTAGATCTATTACTTGAGAAAAACTTTTGCATGCATAACTCACCCTGAGGCCTGAAATTTTGTTTTTGCCTCCTGTTCCATTTTCATCAAGTCACTGGTTGAAAAAAAATCCAACTTCCTAGTTATTATGTTATTCATGACCATACAAATATTATTATGACCTATGGTAAGATCTTGAGTAGCTAATTTTTGCTTACTGTTGTCCCTCCTTTCTAATAGGCAACTCCTAATCCTCATGTAAGATGTTGAGCTAAATCCTACAGATGCAGTGGAGCTGATAAAAATATTAAGGTTCAAGTATACAAATCACAGATATCATTTAATAATCTTCCATAACAGGTGGCAAAGAAAAGGACATCAGATTTTTGTTTTGTTGAATATCAACTATAGACTTTGTGCTTTAATATTTAATCTTCTTTGAAAAGTAGTAATAATATAATAATAAAAACAACATAAAGTGATGTCAGAAAATTTGAGAGATCAATAAATTAATCATGGTTATAGAAAATGTAGGATTTAAACGTTCAACTTCTGATACAGCCACCAAGTATCCAGCCTCTCTATTTCTAGCCATTCTTCATTCTTTGTGTTCACACTCATATTGCATCATTTTATCATTTTTATGAACTTCTATAATGATCCCAATCCTGGCATAGTTGACATGACCCCATAACATATCCAATCCATAAAGCCCATGAAAGATGTTGTCTAATATCAGACAAATCAATCCCCCCACCCCCAGCCCAACCAGAAACCAAAGAGGGATCCAAAAGCACATTTTAGGTATATCTGCTGCTATATGACCTCTATCACCTTCATCCATTACATCGACTAATTGCACCTCCAGGCCTTTTCTTCCAGAACTCAAAAAATGCCAAACATGTTACAAAAGTGGTACTAAATGTCTTCATATATCGCTCAATGCTACTAGATTTGGCATGTTATCATCACCCCTCCACATGATGCAGATCGATCTTCAACAAAATTTCTTTCTTCTCAGTTTTTGCATAAACTAGACATAATGGGGAATGGGGAATTGTTATCTAATAAGGTTTGAAGCTTCACCTAAAACACATTTGTTTTGTATAGAAATCTAACTAAAGCTGCATGGCTGCTATATATCAGCCATGGTAATACTAAAACAGAGCACCAAATCAAATTTTAAACTGAACGGCTGGTTTCCGCCCTTTTCATTTGTAATGGATGCCGAATTTAATGAATGATTAAGAAGTCAATGTTAGGTTTGAGACTCTTTTATTTCTTCAAAAATATTTGGGCCATTAGTGTCGTGGTTCACTTTCTTTTCTTTTTTTTTTTTGGAGTTAAAAAGAGGGGAAACAAATCCAGAGGTCATAGGTCTAGCCTCCAAGAGATGATTTGTTCGATTGAACCTGGATATTTTAAGATGTTAGAAAATTAAGAACTTCTGCATATGATTAGAAACACACTTGGCTCATTTGGCATTGCTTTTGGAGGGCCAAAAAGCAATTTTGGGAGGGCCAAAAACATTTTTTGATGATTTCAAGGTGTTCCACAAAAATTTTAAAACAGCTTCCTGCTCCTCTGAAAGTCTAAAAAGATCTACTTGAGCAAACTTCAAATTTAAAATCTTTGGGCAAAAGCTCTATTTGAGATACGTCGAAAGCTGCTTTTAGTTCCATAAGAATTTGGAGGACACAGTTCAAAACTGAAACAATCATATTTAATATTATAATACAATAATGTTATAATTATATATATGATTTATATAGTGTATATATTATATTACAATAACATTATTAAAATAATATAATAATGATTTAATGTTTTTATAACTATAACATGATTGTATGATATATTATTATTATCATATAATTATAATAATATTAAAAATATATCATGATATATTTTGATATCGTATAAGATTATTATATTACATATTATTTGCATAATATAATACATTATATTATATTATAATATATTGATGTTAAATATTTTATGCTATGATATTATAATTATATATATATTATATTATATTAGAGATATTATTTATTATAATAATATTTTTTAGTATAATGATATTATAAAATACTATTATCCTCATAGAAATATAAAAATTATTGTTTATTATATTATTTAGCTTAAAAAATATAATAAGAACAATAAACTTTAACCCTAAATTAATTGGTCGGCTACATGAACTATTTTTTCTATTTCGCTTGGTTTAGAGTCAACTTACGTACGATGTAAAGATATTGACTCTCTCTGTTACTTTCATATAATTTTTGATTCCTCTTTATCTTTTTTTCCTTTTGTGTACAACAAATCACTCCATATTGATGCATCCGAGTCTACATTATAAATGCCGAAACCATCTAAGTTACCCTCTCAATTTGTTCTCAATTGGTATTATTTTTACCATTTTATGATAATTATATTTTTTATTTTATCTTGTCTCTTAGTACCACCCATCCATCACATTCTCATATCCGCCATACTCATCAAATAAGTTATCAAATGAAATCTATTTTGACTAGCATTATATCATTTATCTTGTCACTTTTTAATAAAGAAGAAATCTATTTGACTAGTATTATATCCAATTTTAAAGTTATCAAATGAAAGTCATTCTTTGTAAAATATATTAGTTAATACTAAATCATATGCCATTACAAACTTAAAATAATTTTTCTTGTCATTTCTATCTCCAAATCCATAACCTTCATATTTTTTCAAAACCTATACTACACTTTGCTACATATCTATTCAAATCTCCTCCAATAAATATTTTTCTTCAATAGAAATATCTTAAATTAGTCCATCCATATCCTTCCAAAAACTGTACTTCATCACACTATATAAGCCTACTTAAGGGCATAAGCACTAATAATATTATTAACTCCTCATCTATCACTTATTTAATTAAAATTATTGTATCTCCTATCCTCTTCATGTGTACGACTTCATCTTTTAGGCTTTTATCTATAATAATTTCTACTCGATTTTATTTCTACCTTTGCCTGTATACCAAAGTTTAAAACCATCAACATCTTTTGCCTTTTCACGTATCTACTTAGTCTCCTGCAAGCAAGCTACGTTAATTCTCCTTCTAGTCATTATATCTATTAGTTCCATTAACTTTTCTACTAATGACCTTATATTCTAAGTTGCTAAATATATTTTATTTTTTTTTTTATTTTTATTTTTATTTTCTTGAACTAATTTCTCTACCTACATCTGTCCATGAAGTGTGGGAACCTTTACTTATTTTTCGTCACATCCGAGCATTGATGTCACATGTTGCATTAGAAACCGCCCTAACTACCCTTGTCATTTCCACTACATCCAATGAAGATAGATGCAGTGCGTCGCTTATAGGAACTGCCCTATCTTTATCAATTTTCTCTATTGAATTTATGTTCATAAGGTGTAATTATAGTTTATGTTAACCATCAACCTACCGCAACCCTTCATTTATTTGGACTTGGGATGAGCTATGCATAAAAACTCATACATAGGTGGAGTTTCTGACAGCAATTCTCTCATTCTTAAATGTATCCAGCAATACATACAAACATGCCTTGAAAGTGTCAATGCATATATTTATCAAAATGCTGGAATTTACCTAGACAGGTTAGAAGCCTGCAAACGGGAAGACAATTTCTCATGCCATTTCTCTAAAACATACCTGGTTGAGGGGATTGTCTGGGGATTTTTTCCATAGCTTCCATATCATATCCTTGTACTGGTTGAGGGTCAGACCTGGTTTTTCTTCCTTCAGTTTGGGAAGCTCCACTTCTTCAAAAGCCTGAATGTACAAATTGCAACAGTTCAACAAATAAATTTGTTGAAAACCAATTAATACTTTAATTTACAATATTCAACCACCTTGTTCTCTGCAACAATAATAAGACCCACCACCATAAAAACTACACTTACGCATCAGAAAACTTAATCCTGGTCTGATTTTTACAGACTAATGCATCAATTATCAAATTAATAGAGTGGTTGAAAACCAAAATTAATAGCTGGCATCTAGCATCTAATACAGAAATCAACTACCAAGATAAGCACTTTTAGTCATGATGAAGATCGATTCTGGGCAATGTGGAATAATGTTCATGCAAGAAGCAATAAAGTCTAAATCAGAAGACAAACTCAAATTAACTAGTACATGAAAGAACAACTGCAGAAGCAAAAACAATAAGAATGATGAGTAAATCAGGGTGGAAATGAACATCCATCAAGAAATTGGAGTTAAGTTGCATCAATAAGCCTATTAGATTCCTAGCTGACTCAACTTCAAAAAATAAAAGATTAGAGCAATAATACAAGAGAGATGGGTGATGAATAATTCCAGAAGGAAAATTGGAAGATAAATTATATGAAAGAGGAGGTTAGCTTCTAATCAAGAAAACCAATGTCACAAGGTTTCAACATCTCAAAGCAACAAAGAATCCAAAACCAACACTTATAATAGAAATAGATGATTAGAGAAATAATTATGAAGAGAAAGAAAAATCCCAAATCAATTCTTGTGGTGGCTAGGTTTTGAGAATTAGTATAGTAAGTAAATATATATATATATATATATATATATATATATATATATATATATAAAAGAAATATTAAGAAGCACACAAGAAATTTCATAACCACCACCAGTTAATACAACTATTGAAGAATGGCAAAGATTTTGAATCCAATATGTTAGGTAAACTCATCTAAGTAAAAACAAATATGGGACAAAAGATTGAACAGTAGTTAACAGGGAATTTATGAATATATCTATTTAGGTATTTAAACATGTCATGATTCAGGAGAAAAGAAACTATCAATCATTTGATCGCCAACTTAAAATAAGTAACCAAGGACAACGATACAGAAATTCTGAATGGCAGACCAAGAGGGATCATGTTAATAAAATTATTATCTATCAAGAAAAAGAATCTAACCAGAAGAAGAAATACTTTAGTTCCTAGAGATGCTTCCACTACAATAACAAGAAGTTTGTTCATCTCCTCTTTTGTTAACTAAATTGAGTTGGATTTAGATCAATTATTCAGGTGCTAAACATGCCAACAAGGCATTGGCACTGAGCATGCATGCATGCTGCAATGCACTGAACATCACAACTTAACAACCTGTGTCAGCCCATGCAGTGCCTCTGCCACTTTGACAAGAGCAAATATGGTTTGTTACTGCTTGTTGTGAAGACAAATTTTGAAAAACTCAAGAACCAAAAAAAAAAAAAAGTCTTGGCTTGAAATGGCACAGCAGCACACCCATCAATAACAACACTGGCATCCTTGACTTAGTATACCAATCACATTATATAAAGACTCTTCATTTTGTAGGTTATAAGATGTCAATAACAAAACCGAAAGACAGAATTGCAATGTACAAGAATCAATTTCACAAAACCTAATGACAGAATGGTAAGGTACAAGAATTAATCAAAGGAGTTGTTTTAAAAAATTGCAGGAAAGGACATTAAGGACTCCAAAAGACATAAAGAGGCTAGACTGATGCAGAGAGGCAGCAAGACCCGAATTCCAAATAAGCAACCACTGAAGACAAGTTCAGCCCAAATATGGCAAGAGTGAAATATGTGGATTGAACAAGATGATGAGGAGAAGAAGAGACACATCAAGTTCAGTCCAAAAAAGCAAGAATTGATTTCTATTGCGTCACCGAGATCAAAATCAAAGTTCTTCTCTTGCCAGGCAATGGCAAATATAAGAGGGGTACAGAGAATATAAAAATCATTCACACAATCATCATTTGACTATATTGAGATACGAATAGAGAGGGAATTTGACAGAAAATAAAGAAGAACAGAAATCATCATCATACCTTGAAGGAGGCCCTGAGCCTCCTCTCGGGGTGGCGATCGGAGGGCAGCTGGGGATCGGCGAGGGCCATGCGGGCGATGGCGTCCTCGACGGAGTGGGCCTCGATGACGGAGTCGTCGCGGTTGGTGTTGGTGACGAGGACCATGCGCTCGTACTCCTCCTCCTCGGCAGTACGGCTCTGGCGCTTCTTGGTGGCCTCGGCGTTGCGGAGGATGCGCTGGCGCTCCTCCTCGCGGCGGCGCTCGAGATCGGCCTCGGTGACCTTGACAGCGGGGATGGAGACGCGGTTGGCCTTGCGGTCGGGCTTGCGGCCGGATTTCTCCAATTCCTGCTGCTCCGTCTCGGCGAGCTTGCGATTCTCGGCCTTGCGCGCTGCGGCCTCAGCGCGCTTCTCGGCCTCGTCCTCGCGCTTCTTGGCGGCGCGGGACTTGGAGCCCTCGGCCGCGCACCAGTACTCCTCCTCCTTCGCGTGGGACTCGCGCTCCTTTCGCTCCGCCTCCGTCGCGCTACGGCGCGCGCGAGCGGCCTCCGCCTTCGAGTTCACGCCCATCTTCTTCGGCATCTTCCCTCCTTGGACTTCTGAAGGAGACGAGGATTGGGAATTGGGAAGACGCTGGATCCTTCTCTCGCCGGTGGGTTTCCCTTCGCTTGTCTTTTTATTTATTTATTTTTTATTTTTTACTTCTACTTCCGTCTGGCCTCCGCTTCGTCTGGTGACGGTGGTGACTTGCATCGCGCATCATAAAAATATACAGAGAGAGAGAGAGAGACTGTGAGGCAAAGATGTAATTTCTATTTGCACCGCCCAAATTGCTCTCCATACCTTTTTTTTTTTTTAATTATCTTCTTTAAAAAAAAAAATAATTACCCTCTCCTTCTCTCTCTCCTCATACCCATTTCCTTTCCTTCCACCCAGCACCGCATCTCCGCATCTCCTCCCCTTTCAGTACCATGGCCCATCCCCACCCAAGTCATCGCGCATCATTCCCAAAGATGTAATTTCTATTTGCCCGCCCAAATTGCTCTCCATACTTCTTTATTTTTTTAAAAAAAAATTAATTACCCTTCCTTCTTTTCTCTCCATACCCATTTCCTTTCCTTCCACCCAACACCGCATCTCCTCCCCTTTCAGTACCACGGCCCCCACTCATCTCCTTCCCTCCCAGCACCGCGGCCCAAGCCCATCTCCTTCCCTTTCAGCACTGTGGCTCCCGGCCCATCTCCTCCCTACTCCCCAACATCGGCCAACGCCCTCTTCCCAGCGCTGGCTCCCCTTCTGGCACCGTTCGATCAAACAGGGCCGAACAAAGGATGGCCGAACGATGTCGGTGCTCTCCGTTCGGCCCTGTTTGATCGAACGGTGTTGGAGGGACGCCGATGCCGAGGAATGGGAGAAGACGGAGACGAAATGTATTGGGGAGGGAAAGAGAGCAGTGCCGAAAGGAGACGAAAGGGGAGGAGGGAGGGAGAAGGAGGTGGTGCCGAAGAGGAGATGGAAGGGGAGGAAAGAGGGAAGGAGGCGGTGTTGGAGAGGAGACGAGAGGGGAGGAGGGAGGTGGCGGTTCCGGAGAAGAGACAGGAGAGGAGGTGTGGAGAGAAAATAGAGGGGTAGTTTAGAATTTTTTTTAAATGGGGGGGGGGGTGTACTGAATACTCTTGGCGGTGCAAATAGAAATTCCCCTAGATGGGCACTGGGCACCCATGCCGACATGAATCAGACCTTATATAGCACGGTTCGATTACTATTATCACTGGCCGGGCCTAGGCGGGCACATGAGCGCGCGGCCCAGACTGGCTGCGCAGCCCACGCATCCAGGCTAGCACGCAGCCAGCCTGGCAATAGGCATGGGCAACCCTCCCAATTAGCGCAGTATTTTGAAGTTCTCTTGAGGCGGTTCCAAGGGCCAATCTTAGCCCTTCATTATCCAACGGCTAAGAAGGTGGCACACATTGGAGGAACTCTTAGGCTGTATTTTAGACAGTGATTTCTACGCAGATTCAACACGGATAAGCAGCAGCTGGCAGTGGATCTTCATAGGAGGTAATTTAGCAAGCACCTAGCATGCAATTTTGATCATACGGCTTGACCAACAAAGATCAAGGCCGTGTAGAGGTCTAGGCTAGGCGGGTTTGGATGCGAACGAGACTAAGCCGGTATGCATAGGAGGTGCGCGGGTGTGAGGCGCCAAGGTCAGTTTCGTGTTTTTAAGTGAGGTTGGGGCGGGCACTTTGAATGATCTTTGTAAGGGACAAAGAGAAGTGTTTAGCCTATAGCAACCTTATTGTATCCAAAGTTACTTAGTGGAAAGTTCTTTGGTTGGAAAGGCTTTGCTTCCCATATCACTGTGTTTGTGGGACTTGGCTTGGGGTTTTATTTTATTGTTGTAGAGTCTAGGCTAGTTAGGAGAGGGATCTTCTAATGCTATCATCGGTAGACGCAAGGACCTAGTGGCCATAGGGAGCGCTTGCACGTGCCGATCGAAAGCCCGATGACAATTGGTATCAGAGCCTAATTTAAGCAAGTTCCAAGCACAAGATATGGTGATGACTGTTGATCATGTGATCCGTTTGGAGAGGATTATGGGAGATCTAGGAGATGGATCACCAATGAATTTGGTAGCTATATGCACGGAGTTGAGCATGTAGTTGACCGAGTTGTGGACTTCATACAATCAGCTGATGGAGGCACACGAGGGGCTAATTCATGACCTCGAACATCAAAATCTGCAACAACAATGATCAGATCTTGGAGGAGAGATTGGAGCTTTGGATCCATGCTTTGGAGGAGTTGATCCGACAAAAGTAGTAGGTGCGGAGTCCAGTTAACATGGTTGGCGTTCCGACAAAGAAAGCGAAGGTCCGGGAGTCTAAGGCATTCGGCAGAGTCAAGAGCGCGACGAAGGTTGAGAACTTCATATGGGATATGGAAGTATACTTCCGTGCGGCGAAGATCCTAGCGACCGATCAGGTGGATTAGGTCTCGACATATTTGGAAGGCAACGCCAAGCTTTGGTGGAGGACCAGGACGGCCGAGGATAACTGTGCGGGGTGTCCTAGCATCGAGGCATGGGAGATCTTCAAGAGGGAGCTGAAGGGTCAGCTCCTGCCGAGCAACGCGGGTTGGCTTGCTCGGAAGAATCTACAAAGGGGCGGCATACAGGGAGCATCCGGGAGTAAGTGGCACAGTTTAGCACCCTTTTGGAGGTATCCAACATGTCAGAGGAAGATAAGCTCTTTAACTTCCTCGCGGGCCTATAGGGGTGGGCACAGGCTGAGCTTCGCAGGAAGGAGATGTGGGATATTCTTTCAGCCTTCGTAGTAGCAGAGGCGTTGGTGGACTTTCATAGCAGTACAACTTCGGATAGCGGTGGCCAGGGCAAGGACAAGCACAAGAGCACGTCACCATCGCAGGGTCGAGCAGGCAAGAAAGAGGACATGCCAGCACATGCAGCAGCAAAACCAAAGGCACGAGCAAATTTCACCAAATGCTTTATATGCGGAGGACCGCATCTGGCACGGGAGTGTCCAAGGAAAGTGACGACAGTAGCCGCCGTTACTAACCAAGAAGACAAGACATCTGAAAGTTCAGAGGAAGGGCCAATAGTGAGGTTATCCCCACTAATAGCAATCAAAACCTTGACCACATGGAGCAGAGCCAAGGTCTGATGTACATAAGAGCTCGGGTAAATGGGAGGATAGTGCGGGCCTTGGTTGACACCGGCACGATGCATAGTTTCGTGAGCCAGGGAGTGGCGTACAGATTGGGACTAGGAGCGCTTTCCAAGCCTTGTCAGGTGAAGCTTCTAAACTCTGAGGACATGGAGTCTTTGGGCCAAGCAGAGGCCACATTAGAGGTGGGCTCATGGCGAGGGCGCTACAGCATGAAGGTTCTGCCACTCGACAATCTCGACATGGTGTTGGACATGGATTTCTTCATCAATGTCAAGGTCGAGATTATGCCTCATCGTGGAGGCATCCTGATCCGAAAATGTAGACGTCATTGTTTTGTGCCAGCGAATGGGTGAGGCAAGATGATGAAGGGCTTGGGCGGAGCACCCCATCACCAGACTTAGGTTGCGCAACGACCTCGCGCCTAGGCGGCGGTGCACGCATACATTGGGGCGGCGCATGTGCAGCAAGCTTAGGTATGTCAGCCTGCAGCAGAGGTAGCATGCGAGATGGCTCGGCAAGAGGGCTATCCAACCGGAGAGGCATCATGGGATACATGTGGCAGGCAGTCGCATTGAGACCTGGGAGACTTTGGCCAGGAGGGCCAATGTGTGCGGCGACGAGGTGCGCCAGGAGGGTGTACGATGTGGCAGTATCAAGCTTTGGCATGGCTCGATGAGGGTATCGAGATTTCAACGGAGGAAGGATTATCACCGACCGGCCCAAGCAGGCGTGCGGCCCAGGCAGGCACGCGCGCAGCCTAGCCGAGCGCACGGCCCACGCGGGCGCTCGAGCGCGCGGCCCATGCATCCAGGATGGCATGCGCCACTGGCAGCAGGCATGGACAATCTGCCCAACCAGCTAGCGCCATATTTTGGAGTTCTCTTGAGGCGGTTTCAAGGGCCAATCTTGGCCCTTCATCAAGCATCCAACGGCCAAGAAAGTGGCACACATTGAAGGGACTCTTAGGCAGTGTTTGAGGCAGTGATTTCTACGCGGATTCAACATGGATGGGCAACGACTTTCCACCTATAAAAGAAAGATAGCATGTTTCATAGGAGGCAATTCAGCAAGCACCTAGCATGCAATTTTGATCATACGGCTTGACTAGCAAAGATCAAGACCGTGCAAAGGTCTAGGCCAGACGGGTTTGGACGGATGATTGAGTAGGACATGTAAATAGGAATAAAGATATCATTCACAATAAAATCATGGAAAGAGAATTTGTTGCAAATTAATCACCGGCAGAGCCTGGCAAAAATAACAGGCTGCTTGGATGTCAACAGCAATGACAACAATAAGCTCACCAAAAAGCTTAAAAACTAAGACACTCTAGCCGAAATTTGGTTGTAGTCATACTCTCGCCATAGCTTCTGGATCTTCATCAATGGTCTCGAGACAAAGACCAATTTGATCAGTTCAATTGTATCACATACATTTAACTGGAGATATATGATAAAAATATGAAGCATGCTCCTTGAACTACCAAAAAAACATATTAAGCACGAAAAACATATAAACACCATGTCTTTAATAAATTCTCAATGATATCTATATGTGAAGAAATTATTCTTGTGAACCTTTGACTCTATAAAATCAAAAAAATTACATCAAGGAGATTTCATTTGCATATGATAAAGAAGAAACTACATGAAGAATTATGACCATCACCAACATTAATGGCCAGTATCCTTCAAACATACCATCCAGGGAGTTAATGATGCTCCCATGTGAACAAGGAAGAAGATAAAATGCTGCACCAAGGGGGGGGGGGGGGGGGGGGGACTATATAATGATGCGCACAGAAGAACTTCAAGCTTTCAGCATTAAACCTTATTTCTTAATCTGTTATATTAAGCCTAATCCATCCATGAAAGACCCATCATTTTCGCCACAAAGCTGTATCGGTCGGCAGCTTCATCAATCTATCATAAGCAAACACACATAAAAAGGAGGGACACCAGTTAGAAGATCATGACATGATCAACTACTGAAATGGGGTAGAAATGCATACCATTTTCTGAGTAGGACGGCCAGCTCCATGCCCAGCCTTGCACTCAATGCGGGCAATTATTGGGTTTGTCTGCGGGCTGTTCTCTATGCTCGTAAAGAGAACATATTGCATGGTCTGGGGACGACAAGTAAACCAGAAGCAGATTTATTACCAGTGGCAGTGAAAAGATAGTAGATGATGAAAGCAACTCGAAGTCGACTGATCATTGAAACATCACCAAGCATTATAGGAAAAAAAATGACAGCATGACTGCCCCCTAGTTAACAAGAAATCATACAATACCATGACTTGATAGAAGACAAGTATAAGATGGTACACAAACAAGGGTATGCATGTTAATGAAAAGCGAGAGCTGCTAACGGACCGTTATGTGGAGATGTCTGAGAATCAATTTTAATTTCGACATAAACTAGAAGACTTTCATGTCAATGGTCTAATTTTTGTCAGTAGCATCATATGGCATAGTGAAGATGGCCTTGCTTGATACCAATCATGCAGAGAAACATGTATTTGTTCACTTAAAGATAGTCTAATATGAATCACACTTTCTATTGCTTACATGGAACAACAAGTTGACCCAATTATGCAAGATTACAAATAAAATTTCAGCAAAGACACGACTTAACAAAGCCAGAATGCAGATATATAAAATTTTTGCTACACCACCGCTGGAATTTCAGAAATTTCTATCTGTGACCGGCATATTTGTGTTAATATGTCGACTTGGTCCTAAATAGAGCAGAGTGGAGGAAGCAGATTTATATAGCCAACCCCATGTAGTTGAGAAAAGGGTTAATTGAGTTGAGTTGAGGTTATTTATCATTTGGATGCAGGGAAGCATTTAAAACTTTCAATAGAAGCATTTAAAATCTGTTCGTTGTTAAACCAATTTAAAGTGGTTTCAGGTTTAATTCTATTTCTAATCATTAATTCAGAATGATTATACAAACCTATTAAACATGAGATTTTTCTTCTTCAGAAAACAAATATCCCTTTTTATTCATGAGATTTTGTCGTTTTTTCATCTTTCTTTCTTCTGTCTTTACTCTGACCTTTTTATTCTCCTCCCATGGGACTCTTTCTTCTCCTTAACCTCTCTCCTAGATACCGCAACCAGATGTACAACAGAATTCCATCAACTTTTACTCCATAAATCAACTTGTGAATTGGATTTCACTTAGCAAAAATAAACTGTAGAGTAGTTTTAAAATCAAGCTCAACAAGATTCACAGATCTCTCAAATCCTGTGAATTGCTGAGTAACAGAGCATTTTAAAGGATTGATAGTCCAGATAAATCATACATTCACAAATTTTGAATGATTTGAGCAAACAGGGCATAATCAAAGTGAAATCAAACTTAATAGCTGGAATCTGGGTACCTTGGGAGGCACTTTTCTGAGGGTCTCTCTCTCTCTCTCTCTCCCCCCCCCCCCCCCCAAAAAATTCTTACATAAATGGTGTTTCTCCAATTCAGCATTGGATTATATTAATCAAACTCACCCTAAGAGCAGAGCTCAACTATTAACAATTTGCCCAACCAAAGTATTAAAGATCAAAAGGTCTTTCCTGAAACTACCATATAGATTCCAATCCAATATGATGAGATTGTGCTAAAATTTAAGTGAGATGATACGTAAATTTGACTAAATTGTTGATCATATCCAAGAGATGTAATATGATGGGTTTCACAATTTTTATAAAATAGTAATGTTAAACAAACCCAGAAAATGCCAGGTACCAAATCATATCATGCCCTAATAAAATTAGCAAACTTAGGATCGCAGCCATGTAGAACTGTAGAATCCCTATCAAAACAATCCCATTTGCACAACAAATCTAATATAATATAGTAAAGCCAAAAAGGTTTTCCCTTCTCCTGCCACATGTATATCTAAATTAAATAGTATTTAATGATAATTTTTCTCAGCTTAAATGATGTTTCTTTTCAAAGATTTCTTATAATTTAAGTTGATGCAGTGGAATTGTAGCAAACTTTCATGGTGTTGATCATGGTTCAACTCCTTGAATCTGCACATTGGATTCTTTTTTTTTTTTCTCTTTTTGTTTTTGCTTTCATTTTATGCTTTTTTCCGCTTTCATTTTATACCAATTGACTCTTTTTTTTCCTTCTTTTTTCCATTTATTTGCTTTCAATTTATAACAAAGGTTTCTCTCTCTTTTTTTCTTTCTTAATTTTTTCTGCTTCCATTTTTTGCTTTTATTTTATAACTTTTTTATTTCTTTTTTTCCTTTTTATACTTTCATTTTTTCCTTTTCTCCACTTTCATTTTATACCTAACGTCTGGCTTTTTTTTTTTTTTTAATTTTTTTGGCTTTCATTTTATAGCAAATGTTTGGCTTTTTTTCTTTTTTTTTTATTTTTTTTCTTCTATTTTATAACTTTTTATTTTTTTTCTTTCATTTTATGACAAATGTTTGGCCCTTTTTTTCTTTTAATCATTTTTTTTTCACTTTCATTTTGAACGTTTAGTTCTTTTTTCATTCTTTCTCTTTCATTTTATCTTTTTTTTTTTTTGCTTTTATCTTGTAATGAGTGATAAGTTTTTTTAAATTTCAGCTCATGTTTGGCTTTTTTTTTCTTGCTCTCTCATTTTATACCTTTTCATTTTTTTTTTCTTTCATTTTACAGGGAGTCATAATTTTTCTTTTTTATTTCAACACACATTTGAATCTTCTTTTTTCTCTTTTTCATTTTTCACTTTCATTTTATAGCAAGCATATGGCTTTTTTTATTTTATTTTTATTTTTTGCTTACATTTTATAACGATAACGAGTCATAGTTTATCTTTTTATCTCAACTCACGTTTGGCTTTTCTTTCTTTTTCTTTTCTCCTTTTTTTCTTTATTTTATAAAAAGCAGATCCCTATAATTAAATTTTTCCTTCCACTTGATAAACAAGAAAGCAGAGCTTATGCTCCTAAGAATTTATATTTATATTATTAAATATATATTTAATATTTAAATATTGAATTATATTTGTTGTCTGAAAACAAAAATAATAGTATAGAAAAATAAAATAAATAAATGATAGCTAATGAAATGGTTCAAAAATCAACTTATTTTCTTTTATATAATATGAAATCAAAATATTAGCTAAGGAGAATACTATAGTGAAAAGCTTTCTTAGGATTACAGTAGCAATTTCTATAATAATCATACTTCTATAGTTCTATTATAAAAAATTTTATTTGATTTCAATTATATATATATATTAAAAGACTTAAAAATATTTCATCCATTTCTTAATCTACAATTTCCAATAAATTATATTTTTTGTAAAATTTAAAATTAATTTAATCTAATACATATATTCTATTTATCTTATCTTTTATTTTAAATTTAAAAATAAAAAATTTATAATTTAAATTTAATAATATGAAGTTTAAAAATAAATTTATATTTTTTATTTATTAATCATACCAATGTTCATGAATATTTATTTAATTGTAAAATCAAATATTATTCAAGGATGACACTAGAGTGAAAAGCTTCCTTAGCATTATAGTAGTAATTTTCATAATAATCATACCTCTACCACAAAGACTTCTATTTCATTTTAATTATAGTTTTTATTCTTTTTAAAAACCCAAAAAATATTTCATCTATTTTTTAATCTATAATTTCAAATAAAATTAATTTTTTCTAAAATTTAAAAATAATTTTATATCTTGAATTTAATAAAATAAAATAAAAAACATATAAATTTATTTTTATTTTTTTTAAATCATAACGGCGCCCCAGGCATATACGTAGTGAACAATAATTTTCAGAAAGGGAGCAATACAGAATGGTCTGCTCTTCTGTACCGTTAGTTTAAATTCAGATTACTCCTAGGAACCAATTCAATAATAACTCAGAAAGTAAAAACATCTGCTGCTTGCTGAAAAATTTATGTAAACGATAACAGAGTCATGCTGTTTAAACAGGTAAATAAAATCTGTTGCAACTCACAAACTAGGCTGTTGTGAGTTGAACTAGTTAAGCATAAAGGACTTCACTAAAGATGGTCAAACATATAGGCATGAGGTATGATAAAAACTAGTCAATTATAGATTAATAAAAAATTTACAAAGCTAAACAAACATGGATGTTATCAATGCCTTCTGATATAACTATGAAATATGGCAATCAATTGAATTTGGAGAAAACAGACCTCTATATCAAACAACATAGAAAGAGCACACTATATATTTATAGTTTATTGAATACAAACTCCAGCATTTTATAACTTCAGTTTTATAAAAGGGTGTCATAGCGCACATGCGCAGCAAGAAATATGTACCCAGGGTAAAAAAAGTAAACAATAATGTGGAGGCTGAACATTGTGAATATCCAAATTGAGATATTTGAATAGAGAGAAATTTTATTATCATAAATTATAAATTATAGGAACTTACTGCCAGCAACTTCAATGAATGTAATGGTACAACACGATCGTCGTGATCAGCTGTCAATAACATAGTTGGTGGGTACTGGCAAGGTTGATTGGCACCTTTTCCCAAGGTCTATTTACATTGTGAAGTGGTGAGTACCTGTGCCATGATAACATGCATAAATTTGACAGGCACTAAAGATCTATAATTTCGAATGAACTATGAGAAAGGGATGGTAGAATGTTAAATGAATCTAATCAGTGCACATAATAAATATGGCTTCAAAGACTCGTTTTGCTGCAACCCCCATAGCATCCATTCATAGATACTCAGCCCAACTCTAGAAAGAAACTGAAAACCTTCCCTTTTGATGATGAAGGGTATATAGTCACCTCCACATAGACATTCATTCATATATACATATATGTACAAACAAATGTTTTTGCATGTTAAGCAAGTGTTGAAAGAAAAAAAGATGAATGAAATCCAAGGTGCTTCAGTATAGGAATCGCTGATCTAGATCACACAAAAGGATGTGACAGGTAATACACCAGAACAGAGCCAGGTAATACACCAGAACAGAGCAGTGTTTTTATATGATAATTTGTGCTAAAAAGGAGAAATGAGCAACTGTTTCTTGTGAGAACATGGCGAATGAACCAAGAAGAACCTCTGTCAGTGGAACAATATGAAAAAGATCCAATTGCTGGTTATGGAGATACAAGTGGCTAAAATAAAATCAAAGTGTATCAGTCTATCTGTGGGATGGACAAGGTATGCAGTCAAACTGGCTGCATGCTGGATCAAAGTCAGTAGATGCCTAAATGCATGAAAAAATGGATAAGTTATGCACAATACTAAGCAGCACAGCAAGAACAGGACACTGTGGGACCAAGAAAGAGTACTGTTTTTTTCTCTCCTTAAATATGTCAGAACTAAATTCAGTATGGACTAAGTTTAACTCCTTCCAGGACCAGGTAAAACTTGCACATAAAACTTTGAGGTCCTGAGCTGATTGGTCAGACCAAAGGTCAACCTACCACCCATCCTGTATGCTCTATCAGATTCATCAACATATGCTTTTAAAAGTAGCCCTCCTAGAATAACCAAAGACTATCATCTCATGAACTGGTTATTAAAGGGATCGAATAATCCCTTAACATGCAAACAGGTCAAGAAACCAATCGATGCAACTTCCATACTCAATCTCACATCAGTCAAATGATGAACAGCTAGACAAAATGATTTTGTTTTTATTCATCCAAAATTCTTTGAAAATCAAATGCATAATACCAGAATCAAATATGTTATTCACAAATATTGTGAAAGTTTCAATGAACTAAGCCAATGACAAAAGATCTCAAAGTAATTTGAATTAACGATTAGTTGATATTTTGCATGACATAAAAAGAAAAAGGAGGTTTTGTTTACTTGCATGGACA
Organism: Calamus simplicifolius; assembly: GCA_900491605.1. Classification (NCBI taxonomy): domain Eukaryota; kingdom Viridiplantae; phylum Streptophyta; class Magnoliopsida; order Arecales; family Arecaceae; genus Calamus; species Calamus simplicifolius. The sequence goes on from UESW01003875.1 coordinate 1,125,375, forward strand.
TAGGCAAGGTTTTAAATCCTATTGGATTGGACTATCCTCATTTTTTTCATGGAACGGAATGCACCACCATCCCAAAGCTTAGGATGGGGCATGTCTCAAGATATGTCAATTGGAATGCCAGGATGATGGCAATATGGTCCCATCCCAATACTTGGGATGGAAACCCATCCTAATGTCTCTTAGGATGCCTCATCGAGGCTTGAAACCATGGACAGAGGAAGAATGATAAAAAATTAGATCCAGGATTTCACTTCCATGAAAAAGAATTTCTTGTTCTTAGGCATACCATCAACGTGACTTACATCCAATAAATTATTTTGATTATAGATACCAGCAGTGTGTTTGTCAAACATAAGATACAAGCATTGGTAGAGAATTTAGGTGTAGGCCTTTCTCATTATTGTAATCCAATATTGGAAAGGAACGGAGACTTCACTAGAATAGGCTAAACATTTTCGGTCCAGGGTGTACTGATCAACCAACTAGAGTTGAGTGACATCAAGCATAAAAGTTACAAGTGCCAATTGCATGGACGGAAAAGACAAAAAGTGGCAAGAGTTCTTGTTTTACCATATTATGAAGCACAAGAATGTTTTATAGGGATCAATAATAGGAGAGATCCAAAGTAACATCAAGAGAAATAATGAGATTGGAAAACTCGTAATTACACCAGAGGAAGCACTTAACTGTAAAGAATGGAAAATGACGATTCCTTAGCCTAGACCACAGCTGGGATACAGCACAATGTTTATTATTATTGCTGTAATTATTAGGTGTCCATGTTTTCTAGCATCCAAAAATGCCCATAACTTCTCCACAACAAGAAGCACCCTCCTGGGTGCAATGTCATGAAGGCTAACAAATTTCATGCCCGCTAAAATTGCTAAATAACAACATGAATAGAAAGAAACCAATGAAAAAGTAAAATTCATCACCATTCAATAAAATAAATGAATAGAAATTTCAATTGACATACTTGATAAGCCATTGGAACTCTTCCTCCTTGTCTGAACATCCATAATCAGTTGTCCATGCATGACCTGAATGATGAAAAAACCATAGATAAGAAGCAGAAAGATCATACCAGGCAATAGTAACTTAAGTATACAAACTAGGAGCAACTTAGAAAAAAACCTAACCTATAGTGAACTTATGGAATCGGAGCATGTCCATGACACCAACATGTGCAAGAGCACATCCAAAAAGATCAGGTCTCTGCCATCACAATTTTTCAATTTAGATGTTTTCAAAGTAACTAAACTGGATGATGTAATGAAATGTAGAAAAACAGTTTATAGAATATTCAAACAACTTGAACTAAAGGGAATATGAGAACAAATTCAGTACTTGTTAAGCAAGGGACTTTACCTGATTTATGCAAGCTGCAACAAGAAGTCCACCATTGCTTCCACCTTCAATACATAGCCGTTTAGAGTTGGTATAACCAGTAGAAATAAGAAATTCAGCACAAGCAATAAAGTCATCAAAACAATTTTGTTTCTTTGAAAGGGATCCAGCTTTATGCCATTCTTCTCCATATTCTCCACCACCACGGATATTTGCAATGCAGAATACAAAACCTAAGTTCCTTGACAGAATAATCCGGCTCACACTGAATGAAGGCGTGATGCTAATGTTAAAGCCTCCATAACCATATAATAAAGCTGGATGTGATCCATTAAGCTCAATATTCTTCTTCGACACAATGAACATAGGTATCTTGGCTCCATCCTTGCTAGAAACAAAAACCTAAGAGACAATTAAGAAAGGAAAATGCCAAAAAAAGAGAAAAGGTCACTGTGCAAGCAATAAAATCTAGCCTCTTTTTGCAAGAACTACCATTAGAGAGGGGGGAAAAGAAACAAGAGTAAGTCAAATGTTACTTTTCTTGAGTAAAATTGGTAATTGAGCTTCTAAGACAATTTGTGGAACAGAAGGTATAAACTTCTCTAATCCAAAGACAAGCATTATTGAATTTTTGGACTCAGAACAGAATAAGTAGGAAGCTAAGCTTTCACATCTTTTAAACACTGAGTAACACAATGCGAAATGAGAAACTACAGAGATAAAGTTTTACCTGCTTAATGTCAAAACCTGTTCGATCAAATCCAGGAACAGAAATTTCTCGAAATATCTTCATTTCTGGAACTTCAGTTGCTAAGTTGCATTTGTAAATGATACCTGGAGTAAGGAAGCTAGTAAAGCTAATAAAAACCTCACTGTCTTCACGCCTACCAGAAATCCCAGAGACAGAACCAATGTCTATGGGTAAGTGGTGCAGCAATGTGCCTGTTTTCAAGTCCCTTATCTGCAAGACATACTTAACATCACTTAGGTAACTCACCAAAAGCTGGTTACCATTGACAGCTTCAGCTGATTCAAGCACATCCTTTTGATCTTCTGGCAGAATGTCAGTCCATGAATTTGGCTCCCTAAGATCTACTCGGACTAACTTATATCTTGGAGCTCCTTTATTTGTCAAAAAGGTAAATTCACTGTCATCGTTTGCAACAGCTTCATAACGTGCTTCAAAGTTGTCAACAAGCTTTATGAAGGGAAGCATTTCAGTACTCCCTTTAAAAGCTTTGAGCCCATGAGGAAGTGAAGACAAATTATAGTAATATAGTTTGTTGACAGGGTCACAGCCTTCGTCAATGTACAAAAGAACATACTGGAGATAACACCAAATATTATTAGCCAAAGAAAAATCATGTCTGATATGGACAACAAAATCCAATTAACTTCATGTTATAGCCACAATAATGAAGCATTATTAAGCACCAAAATAGGAGTATCATGCTCTATCAGGGTCTAACAAGAGTAGAAAGGCTTTCTTAGCATGCATATTACACTCATACAAACTGCACCAACAAGCTCAAGGCAAATTAATACGCAACTCAACTCATCTAAGCCTTTTCCCAACTACATGGGGTCAGCTACATGAATCTGCTTCCTCAACTCTGTCAAGGCAAATTAATGTGATGTAAAAAGAAATGTGGGCTCGAGTTAGGTTTTCCTATATCAGTTTTATTGAGTAGGAGTTGTCGGTACATGCCCTTAAAGATTGGATTGCACTGAACCATTTAATAACTCTTTATGTGCACACCCAGATCACTGTCAAGCAACTCCAATGTTGCACATGCATGCATGACCCCGCGCGCGCAAGAGAGAGAGAGAGATGCGGATGGCTATGGTTTTTCATTAAACTGAAACAGCAAGAATCCATCTATGAAGCTATTTGAGATGCGGATGCATGTCTGGCAGCTAAAGGTTAGTGATGTCAGAGCTGGACATCTATAAAGCATAGAGTAACCTTTGAGAGCTGGCTGAGTTACTGACACTGATTATCAATGAAGGAAGGTTGTCCAACAAGGAACCCACCTACTTGTGTTCATCACATTCAAAGACAAACATATGATGAAGCACTTTGTTCCCGAAATAAGGTCCGGCAAAAGTTCCATTGAGACTCAAACAAGATGGAGGCACAGATAGGACATTGATAGCATGATGTTTGCAATCAAAAGTTGCATTGATAGCAAAAGCTGGGATCAAAATATACATTATTCTGTCATGATGTTTGCAAATAGCATGATTCTTCTAATTTTTAAAATTACTTATAGTTATAATGAAATGCATATATCACAACCATAGGAGTCTCACCTATTTAAGTTCAGATTAGTACAGTATAAATTCAAATGAAAACCCTGGCTCTGGTTAGGTTGGGGCTTCAATCTTGTTGAATTGGAACAGCCCACATCAAATTCGAGTGGATCAAATGGATCTGAAAAAAACAGCTTAAAATGTCTAGGTCTAATTTCTATACTGTAAAATGACCAAAATAAAGACACAAATTGATCTAATCCAAAAGGTCTAACAAGTCATTTTTCACTAGCGATCTAACATGATCTAGTCCAAACATTCTAGGCAGTATTCCAACAATTAAAGGGATCATAGCCATTCTATACATATGCTTTGTCATTGTCCATCCATATTTATTGATCTTGCCTCCTTTATAATTGCAGTCCTTTCATTTCTGCTATGAACTTCATTTATCTCAACCCCTTCATACTATGTACGAACATATACACATCAAACAGAAGAACATTTTCAGGACATTCTTTATTTTAGTCATAAAAAGTAGGTCTTTAAAGCATCCTTCCTACTTACTAAGCAGTCCTTATTTTTTCCCTTTTTTTTCACATGCACTTCATTTGCTTCTAATTCTTATCACCACATATTAGACTATACAACTGAACTCAACTCATCTAAGCCTTTTTCCAACTACATGGGGTCAGCTACATAAATCTGCTTCTCTATTCTGCTCTATTCAGGACCAAGTCGACATTCAAATTACCTCATATTAGACTATACATACAGAAAAGGAAGAACAATTATTATACTCTTTATTATAATATGAAATTCTCCATGTATAATAAGAAATACAATAGTAAATAATATATCCATCATACAATCTTCATCATAAGTGCAACCCCTTATTTTATTATGCGCTCATGGATTTCTCATTTTATTCTAGCGATAAAGATTCTCCATATTTGTATAACTAAAAATAATATCAGAATAACCAGTTTATGTAAGGGCATTTTAGGCTTTTCTGTTACTTGATGAAAGAAACTGTGACAAGCACACCTTTTTTTTTCTGATATAAGAGGTTCATAGGCAATGGCTGCAAGGCATGGTATCCTCCCCCCAAATTCCTTAACCACTGATGGCAGGATCTGAGCACAGCTCTCTCAGGAGACTTAATCTGCTATTTAGGAGTACAATGTATAACACAAATTCCTTCTCACAGATGACCAACTCCATGCCACTATTTGCCATCCTCTATACATAAACTCATCTCTAATACATACATCCTTTTGTTTTTGGTTCACGTTCTCTTTTGAAAATAAAGAAACAAGAGAACTGCACTAGCTAAAAGTACTACTTATAATATAAACCTCTTTAATTAAGTGAGATAAGAGCCATTGTAAGCATCCTCTCATATGCACATGCTTAAACTTAGTTTCTGAGAGTGCATAAACAGAGATGGACCAAACACAATTAGATGCTGAGTAGTGAGCTCGATAACTCATAAGACACAATTATGGATCCAGATAAGTGTCTCATTTGCTTTTAAATTGGTTCGTGCTACCTGCTCTGTCACTTTACAAAGATATCATAAGTTAGCAGTTATCTTAACATACATCAATGACCATGAAGATACTATATGGGAAGAAAGTAATCCAATTTATTTGAATTTATCAAGGTTTATCGTACTAGGAACCTATACAATTTTAGCATTGGACTGGTAAGGTTCAGTATAGGGCATATTGTACCGAACTGGCGGCATACCACTCAGATGAACTGGGAAACTCCAACCCATGAACCACCCATATTGAGCAAAATTAAAGGGTTTGATATGATTTGAGGTTGGTACGGGGTCAGTATGGGGTGGTGGTATGGGATGGTTCAAGGTGGAACAGGGCAATTAAGTCCTTATACCAAAATGAGCCACTAAACTATACCAGGATGATTTGGTACAATTCGCTTCGAACTGCTTGATTTGGTATGGTTCAGCATCCTTGGTATTTATAAATAAGCATAGACAACATAAAATCACATTAAAGGCCAAAATATTTTATAAAAGAAAGTAAATGAAAGTTTTGTTTTGATCCTACAATATACATATTTCTCATTTGAACTTCACAAATAGCATCAAGATTTTAGAAAAAACAATATCTAAAAAGAACAACATAGGGAATTCATTATTGGAAGAATCTAAATTCATATCAATTTTAAAAAGCTGTGATTAGAAAATTTTTATAAGTATTCAAATGTCTAATGGCTGTCCAATTCAGATCATGCATCTAACGTCGATTCTAGAAGCAACACACAAGTGTTTAGGTAACACAGTCTATATATTCTCTTAAGTAGTCACACCACCAAACCCTTCTTATCCCCCTTTTAAACTCTCCTTCTAATGCCTCCCCAATTCGTTCTCTGAAACACTATTTTGGAAAAGAAGATGGAATATCTTCTCTTGTCTTTGGTATCACCATCTGGTTCATTAGACACCATTATCAAATCCCTATTCTAGACCGCCATTAATTACCAATATAGTCTGGCCTAAAATTCATTAATTTTAAACATAGTAAATTATTCCATTTTCCACCTTATATACCAAAATTAATTTCTTAACTAAAATTCAAGTATCCCTCTTATCAAACCTCTCCACCATTCGAATAGGCCCCGCCATAAAAATATAGCCATAGTTGTCTATTTTACGCTCAACCTACCATAAACCTCCTCCTTTATCCAGGCTTACAACCAACCATGTATAAAATTTTATACCTAAGTAGAGTTTCGCCCTACAAATAATAGCATCGCTAAAGCAGCTTGATCTCATGACTCAGATTAGATGACAATATTTCATATATTGATTTCAAAAATATTAGAGGACCAGAAGACAAGAATATTTATGTGTGTGTATTAAAATCATACTAAGTTTAACCAAAGACAACGTTAATAAGGCATCATCTTACCTTCCCATCATCAGTGACAGAGGCCCCAAATATATATTTTGGGTGCTCAGGATCTTTCCAACACAATATATCCTCTGACTGATCCGTACCCAAGAAATGATAGTAAAGCTGATGATTCAGATTGATATTTGTCTCTGTCCCAGCATCCAACTCACCATCTTCCCTATTGACAATCACCAGCCAACACCATCAAAACAAACACCACAAAACACCTTCCCTTTTGTTCATATTGACCAGCCGATACTATTAATTCTACCCAATTTCACTTACTTGGGTGCCGGATATCGGCCATAGAAGAACCCCTTTGCATCATTGGTCCAACTGACTGAAGAGAACTTGACCTGCATCCATCAAAAAATTCACAGCATTAGCTCAAAATAAAAGAAAACAGCTTCAAAGAAGCGAAGCAGAGTCTAGCTTTCTTCACTCACCCATGATATCGTGTCCGGTTCAGGTTTCTTGTCATCAACTCGCATCACCTTGATGGTCACCCAATCGCTACCACTCGCACTAAGCCCATAGGCCAAATACTTGCCATCCTTGCTGATAGAAGAAATATTAAGAGCCACCGTACCATCCTCACTGAGACTATTGGGATCCAACAAGACCTCTGCTTCCGAATCCAAATCATTCTACCACAAAGCCAGCAATCCAAATCATCAGAAAAGCATAAAAACACCTCCAAAACATGAACTGGATCACACCTTTGCCGCCCCAACCCCCCCCCCCCCCCCCCCCAAAAAAAAAAAAAAAAATCACAAAAATCCATAACCAAATCATCAGAAACATCCTCAAAATCCAATTTTGTCTATGGCGAAAACCAGAAATCCACAATCAACAAAGGAAGGCAAAGAAACGGGCTGAAAATCCAAGCTCCGAAAAAGTTTCACCACTACCTGAACGTAGAGGACGCTCTGGGCCTGAAGCCCGGTGTTGTGGAAGTAGAAATACTTATCCCCACGCTTGAACGGGGTATCATACCGCGGGTGGTCGAACAGCGTCGTAATCTGCTGGCGGAGCCGCTCGCGCTCGCCGCACTCGGCCAGCACGGAGTCGGTCAGCGCCACCTGCTTCTCCACAAACTGCTTCACCTCCTCCGCATCCGGATCCTCCAACCTGCGCCCAAAACCCAACGAAGGAGGGATTTTTATCAGAGAAGAAGGGATTCGAAGAATCGGATTGGCTTCGGACGGGGATCTCACCATCGATAGGGGTCAGGGACGCGGACGCCGAAGTAGTCGTCGACGACGGAGTCGTCCCGGCGGGCCGGGGGGTAGCTAAGCGGCGGGAGGGCGTCGGCGGAGCCCATCGTGGGAATATCGGCGGCGGGGGCGATTTGGGAACAGAGAAAGCGAAGACGGGGGCTTTTGGGGGTCAAAAGGAGAGGGGCGGGTCGGCGGGGGAGGAGCACGTGAAGGAGGCGTGGGGTGGGAGGAGGGAAGGGGGAGGGAAGGCGCGATTTAAGGCGAGAAAGGCGAGGGAGGATGGCGCGCGCGTGCGCAACGGATGAGGACATGGCGAGCCCGGTCGGTGGTGCCTCGGAGGGGAGAGAGAGTAGGAAATGGTGCAAGGGTCAAGGGTGTCGCCATTTTCTCGTAAGCATGTTGCCATTGTCCGCGTCTCGAGGTTTGATGGATACGTTCGGAAATTACGTAATCCAACGGGAAAGAAGATGGATAACGTAATGTTGGGAATGAGCAGCTGGGGATAACATCAAAGCTATCGAATCTTTTGACTCGGTGGACTTGGTGGCGAGCAGAGGAACCTCTGGCGTTTCAACCTGGGCGGCTTTCGGGCTTGTGCCTCAAGAGGTGGCAGGGGAGTGCAGTAGGTCGGGACGAAAACTAAGTCGGTCCGATCTTAATATAGAATTGAATATATAAAAGATTTAAAATAATTTAATTAATTCATTCGATTCATTCGTGAACCAATCAATTCAGCTTAAATCAGGTTACGAATTTATCAATACCATTTCAAATTTTATGACTTTAACATTTCAATTTCTAAGAGTTTATGATAATTTTTTCTTCATTAAAATGCTTGCAAGTTTTATGAAAAAAGAAAAAAAAGGATCAGAGAAAGAAAAGCATTGATGAGAAAAAAATAAAAAAGATAAAAATATAAAAATTTTATGAGAATCAAGATAAAAAAAGCAGAGATATAAAAAGAAAATGATGAAAATAAAAGAAACTCGAATAGAAATATTTTTAATTTTTTTTAAAAAAAGTTAAATTAGACTAAATGGCTACTCAGATTGAAAATAAGCGAATTTTAGAGATTAAATAAGATTAAAAAAATATTTTTTTTGAAAAGAAAAGATTATGAAAATTAGTATTCATATGTTTATTTTATTAAAAAAATTATTAATATAAATATATTTTTATATTAAAATAATTGAATGATGGTTGAACCAGTGATCCGATGGTCGAACCAATAACCCGATGATCCAAGCCCTTGGTCGGGTCAATGCCCACCGGGCTTGACAACTATGATAGAAATGGGTTAGGAGGTGCCTCCATTGGGGGTCTTGCATTAAGTTATTAGTGCATAAGCAGTAGAAATGGATTAGGAGATGGCATCCATTGGCAGTCACGCATTATTAGGTTGGTGTGGGGTAGAATAAATGGACGGAGAGTTGGTTGGCTCACAGTGATGGGAACTAGATTTGAAAATTAATTGGAAGCAAAGAATGAAGTAGCATAGACATCAAACACAAGCCATCTCTTTATTACTAGAATGAAGTAGCATTGACAAAATCAAGTTTTGTTAGCCAATTTTTTCCAATCAATATTCTTGACATTTCAAATTAATTTTTAAGAATAAATATTTGAATCAAGTTTTATAATAATAATTGATTTTTGATTTTCTATATATCTTAGATTTTTAATATCTCAAATCCTATAACAATCCTCTGAGCCTTCTCCATTCGGCCTAAGATTCTCGCTGAGTCAAGAAGATACAGAATTGAAAAGGTCTTGCTACACCGCTCTTTAGTGCAACAAGCATGCACCGAACAAGCGAATTAGCCGTACGCCCGTGCCACCGCATGTGCAATGCACACCAAGGCCCATTGAACCTCAGCATGCATGATAGCATAGATGCGCGGCAATTCACGTGCTCAATGCGTGCTTGCTGCACCGAAGGAAAGTGCAGCAAGTCTTTTTCTACAGAATTTGATCCATTATATAATTGAGATGGTCAAAAATTGGATTCATCTTGATATCAGTCCTTCAAGCAAAATGGTATATATACCTTAGAATGTGAAAGATTAACTATTATTTGGAACTAAAAGGGGACTCCTCTAAAGCTCTAACCCTTCAAGCAACTGAATTAGGCTCTCTTTTCCATTGCTATTGATAGTAAAGCTTTAGAATAATTATACTAAAAAGCATATGAACTTATTTAAAGTTTTTAATTATATATATATATATATATATATATATATATATATATATATATAGTATATCAACTTATTTGAGTTTTCCAATTAAGTACATTTTTAACTATTGTTATTGTTGCCAGATGACTCTTCTCGAACGTCTGCAAGCGTCCAGTCGCCTTTTCCAGCGAGCCCGAGATCTTCTGGCGAGCTTCTCGCATCTGGGAGCTTGCTATCGTGTCTAGGAGCTTGCAAAAAGTCCCGAGACTGGAGATCCGATGGGGATCCTCCGATGCTCAAGCCAATGCTCTGGTAACAATCGTGAGCTTGAAGAAGCTCGAAAGAAAAAAGAGAGAGTGATGCAGGACCGATTCATATGCAAGTATTTTTTTTCTTATTTTTTAATGATTAATGATTGCAGTTGATTATTCTTCCAAAGTAATAGCCTAAGAGTGATTCAGAAAAATTCACAGTAAATCTGCACACAAAACAGTTCCTAAAAAAATAAAGAAGGACCGCCGAGGCTAAGAAGCCCTGGTAGGGCTTGCTCTCCTACGATAAAGTTACTAGTAGATTAAAGAAGTGTACCTGGCAAGAGGGGAAGATCAAAGTGTTGAAGGGGTTGCTCTGCCTAGCGGATGCGCCCTAGATGACCAAGCCTTGAGCCCACGGATCTACGGCCAAGTATCCGCTATCCTGGATGACGATCGCCTTGAATCCTAGATTCGTGGCTACTGAGGGATCTACAAGATCACCATACAAGGGTTAAAGAATTATAGAAAAATTTAGAATAGAGGCAAAGAGACAAGGAAGGAGTAGAGAAAGGAAAGGGCGGCCAAGGTTTCTCCTGGAGACTTGGGATGTTGGCACGCGCAGGAGGAGGGAAACAAGAGCACCAGAGAACCAATTAATAAAAATCACAATAACTCAAAACTTGGATTGATTGATTAATAATCAAAGATACATCATTCATACAAGAGGGTCTCTTTTATAGAGCAAGAGACTTGGGGTCCAAGAAAATACATATATGAAAAAAGGCATTCTAGTCAAATTTGGCATGAAATCTGCAGCGTCCAGATGAGAAGGTGATCTTCTAGATGCAATCAGCGGTAGCTGGATTCGGCATGAAATCTATGGCGTCCAGATGAGGCAGGTGATCTTCTAGATATGATTGAGATGCAATCAGCGGCAGCTTAATTTGGCATGAAATCTGCAACGTCTAGATAAGAAGGTGATCTTGGAAAGCGGTTAGATGTAATTGGCGGTAGCTTGATTTGGCATGAAATCGGCATCGGCCAGATGAGGAAAATGATCATCCAGATCGGGAAGGTTGCTTGCTCTGCTAGGTGGCATGTGGGCTGCTTGAAGTAGGTGTGACACCAACTTGAATTTAGCAGCTGCTCTGTCTAACTGTGATGGCCTTGTCTTCTGCTCCAATACTGATGTCTCATCTTGTAAGCTAATGAACTTACTACAAGACTCACATTAAAATAAACTGAACTGGATAGGACTCAATTTAGAATAAAATGAACTGGATGGGACTCAAAATAAACTAAACTTTATTTTCCAACTCAAGACTTGAATCATAACTAATCAGATATCCATAGAGGGTTAAGAATCCTCTGCTGATCCTAGTGCCCGCACCAATTCTTCCGGGTGGGAAGAACTCGATCCCATCGAATATGGGTCATTCTGGCTCTGGTATCTCTCTAGTAGGTATGGGTCGAGGTGTTGCAAGTCCTCTCGAGTAATCCATGAATCGTTAGATTCGGGGCGACCCTGCCATCGGACCAGGTAGCATTGATAACAGGGTTTCGGATCGTAATGGCTTGATCGTCTAGGATACGCTCGATCCACTCTCCTCGCTCAGGTAAAATTGGTGGACACTCTTGGGTAGGTTCGCTCATGAAAGGAGGGTTAGGTCCAAAGTAATCACTAGGAATCGCTGTCGGTTCACTATATTCTACTAGGTCTGCAATATTGAAGGTAGAGCTAATGCCCCAATCCGAGGGCAGATCTAGCACATAGGCATTGGGTCCTACCTTCTCTATTATTTTAAAGGGACCATCTCCGTGAGCGTAAAGTTTCTTAACGGTACCTGGTGGGAACCGTTCAGGCCTAAGCCTAACCATGACATAATCCCCTACACCGAACTCTTTGGCTCTTCTTCGGGAGTTAGCCAGTCTTTTATAAGTTTCATTACTTAGATTTATTTTCTGGCTAATGTCCTTATGTAAGTCTTTGATATGCTGTGCAAATGCTTGTGCGGACTTGAGACTCGTGTGTGGAGGGGTAAAGGAATTAATCAAGTGGACGATTAGGCTTGTACCCATGGACTATCTCAAATGGACTCTTGCCCGTGGACCTGTTCACTGAGCTATTGTAGGCGAACTCTGCACGAGACAGTAATAAATCCCATGTCCCTAGGTGTTCGCCTACAAGGCACCTAAGAAGGTTTCCTAGACTACGGTTCACCACTTCAGTTTGTCCATCCGTTTGGGGGTGAAAGGCTGTAAAAAAATTAAGTTTGGTCCCTAACAGATGCCATAGCATTTTCCAAAAGTAGCTTGGTGAACCTAACATCCCTATCAGAAACAATGGTCTTAGGTAGGCCATGGAGCTTGACCACACTGTCTAAGAAAAGTTGGGCTACCCTAATGCGTCAAAGGTTTGCGAACAAGGGATGAAATGAGCCATCTTAGAGAACCTATCGACCACTACAAAGATGGAGTCGTGCTTCTTCTGGGTTTTAGGTAATCCTAGAATGAAGTCCATACTGAGGTCTTGCCAAGGACGATCAGGCACTGGCAAAGGAGTATATAGACCGGTGTTCTGCTTCTGTTGTTTTGCAATGGCACAAGTTCGACATCGGGCTATTATCAGGGCAACGAGCCTTTTTAATCCTGGCCAGTAAAATTGGTCCTCTATCGCTAGAATAGTCTTATCTCTTCCAAAATGACCAGCTAATCCCCCAGCATGTTTCCCAGACTAGGAATTCTCTAAGTGATGTCCTAGGGATACAAAGTCTATTGCCCCTAAAAAGGTAACCATCCTGGATGGTATAATCTCCACTGGTACTGGATGGCCCTAGCTGAAGGATCTTATAAATTTCACAAAGTCATGACAGGTCTCATACTCATCTTTTATTTGGTCGAACCCTATAACTTCGGTGCTAACAGTACTCAACAACAAAGACTTACGGCTTAGGGCGTCTGCTACCTTATTTTCTATACCGGCACGGTGTTTCAGGACAAAAGTGTATGCCTGAATGTATTCAACCCATTTGCGTGCCTAGAATTTAGCTTCTTTTGGGAGTTCAGAAATCAGAGTGCCTCATGATCAGAAAATAAGACAAACTCCTGTGGTAGTAAGTAATGTCTCCAATACTTAAGGGCTTGTACTACCGCATAGAATTCCTTATATAGGTGGAATATCTAAGTTTAGCTTCATTTAGTTTTTCACTAAAGAAAGCTATGGGGTGATTTTCTTGACTTAACACTCCACCTATGCCTACTCCCGACATGTCGCACACAACCTCAAACACCTTAGAAAAGTCTGGAAGTCTAAGTATGGGTGCATGAGTCATCCTATCCTTAAGCTCTAGGAAGGCCTTATTAGCTGACTTAGTCCACTCAAAATTATCCTTCCTAATACAATCAGTGATGGGTGCGACAATGGTGCTAAATCCCCTAATGAATCTCCTGTAAAAGGTTGCTAGGCCATGGAAGCTGCGGACATCGTGGACGTTCATGGGTACGGCCACTCTACGACCGACCTAACCTTTTCAGGATCCGCTGAAACACCTTCTGGGGTTACCACAAAACCTAGAAAGATAACCCTATGCGTCATAAAATCACACTTCTTAAGGTTTGCATATAGGCTATTCTCTCTAAGGGTCTGACAGATTAATCTGAGATGGTTAAGATGGTCCTCTTTGGTCTTGCTATAAATTAATATATCATCAAAATAGACCACTAAGAATTTTTTCGTGTACTCTTTCAGGACCTGGGTCATGATTCTCATGAATGTGCTAGGTGCGTTTGATAACCCAAAAGGCATCACGACCCACTCAAACAGACCATCTCTAGTCTTAAATGCAGTCTTCCACTCATCCCCTGGTCTAATTCTAACCTGATGGTAGCCACTCTTAAGGTCTATTTTGGAAAAGATAGTGGCACCCGCCATCATGTCCAACATGTCATCTAGTCTGGGGATAGGGAACCTATACTTGATAGTGATTTTGTTGATGGCCCTACTGTCCATGCACATTCTCCAGGTACCATCCTTCTTAGGGGTTAATAGTGCAGGAACTGCAAGGACTTAAGCTCTCCCTAATGAAACCTTTCCTAAGTAATTCTCCCACTTGTTTTTGTAGTTCTTGATGCTCAGTGGGGTTCATCCTATAATGGGGAAGGTTTGGGAGGGTGGATCCTGGGATCAGGTCAATGGCATGTTGGATGTTTCTCAGGGATGGTAACTGATCAGGCAATTCTTCAGGGAAGACATCCTTAAACTCCTCTAGGATCTCAATTACTTCTGAGGGTTGTTCCTTTTGGACTGATTCATGGATCTCTTTAGTGGTCAAAATCCAAACAGGATTACCCTCAGTGATGTCCTTTTCTAATTCCTTAGCTTTAATCAGATTAACTCTTGGCTTGCTATCCTTAAGGTTGCTAGATCCTTTCTTGATTGGGTCCCTAGGTGGAGTTGGATGTATCACATACTTGTTCCCATTGTGTTTAAAAGAGCAGATGTTGGATCGACCAAACAAGGTGGCATCGTGATCGTAAAGCCAAGGTCGACCTAATATAATACTACTAACACCCATAGGAATTACATCGCACCAGACCTTTTCCTTATAATTTTGCAATTTGATTAGTATTTGGCATCTGGACTTGATTGGGATAGAGGTGGAATCTACCCACGAGACCTTATAGGGACTAGGATGGGGAACTGTGGTCAATCCTAATGACTTAACTATATTGGCAGAGACGGCATTGACACAACTCCCGCTATCCACTATGATCTTGAGCACCTTATCCCCTATCTTAACAAAGTCTGTAGGATGTTAGTCCTACGCCAATCTTCCTGGTCCTTAGTTTGAGTCTGGGTCAAGATACATCTAACCACTCCTAGTAGGTCTTCAGACTCAAATGTTTCCTCCTCTCCATCGTACTCATCTATCAGATGGGTATCAGCCTCATAGACCTCTCCCTCAGGCTCAACTAGGGACTCGATTCAGTCTCAGGTAACTCATCTATATGAAGGGATCTGACTGGGCACTGGCTGATCATATGTCCCGGTTTGTTGCATCTAAAGCATTTGATCTGGGGGTTGAAATTTCTTTGGACCTCTACAGATTTGCCCTTATCCTCTCTCTGGGGTATAGGGGTACTATTCTGGGGTCGACTCAACTCAGTTCGGCTTGTACTGGGTCGGCTAGTGTTGGGTCGACTCGGGAAAGTCTGGCGGGGGTCTGAGTACTGGGTAGGTCTGGGATGACTAGGATAGGCCTGGCTAGATCCTGGATATGGGCTAGGGCTCTTGGTAGCCTCTGATCTACGATAGGGTGGCCCTCTCTGAAAACGTTCATAATCCCTAGCAACTTGGTAAGCTTCTTCTAAATCGTGTACCCTTCTTAGGTAGAGTTCTCTTTGAATATCTGCTCTCAGGCCATACCTAAACTTGGATAGGGTGACTTCCTCAGACTGAACGATATTACACCTCATGGTATACTCTTGGAATGTAGCAATGTATTCATTCACAGTTTTACTACCCTGAATTAATCCCTGCCACTGGTCCAATAGGCTCTGTTCATACGATGTGGGGACATAATTGGACCTAAGTCTAGCCTTCATGGCGTGCCAGGTGACTATGGGGTCTCTACCCTCTAATAATTGCCTTCGCTCTAAAGTGGCCCAGTATAACCTAGCCTGTCGTACTAACTTGAGCTTGGCAAACTTAAACTTACGCTCTTCAGACATGTCGTACCAGTCAAAGTACTGGTCCATCCCTTCCTCCCAATCTAGGTAGTCCTTAGGGTCCATAGAGCCATCGAAAGTAGGTGCTTCAAGTCTGACACTTCTAAGGGCTCTTTCTTCTTGGTCTACTGCCTCATGATTGGGTCTCCTAGGGAGGACATCTAGGACTGATCAGGTCGAAGTGGTCTCCTAGGCCTTATGTAGAGGTCAGGCTATTGGGCTCTCCTAGGATGAGGTGGGGTCTCATGATCAGACTCAGTGTGGGGCTCACGGGCTTCTTCTAGGATGCCCAACCTAGTTTCGACTTGATCGAACCTGGACCCTAATCTAGCCTCAGATTGCTTGATGTCTTGGTTCATTCGGGCTAGTTGTTCAGTGATGATCCTTAAGTGATCAATTCTTTGATTAGCCATGGGTTCAGCCTGTAATGGAGGTGGTGACGGGCGAAAAGATGCTCCTGATCTAGTGCACATGCAAGCACAATCAAGCATACAAGACTCAGACTGACTCGGACTACGGTATGCTAGACCTAGTCATCCAGAGTAAAGGATTTGGCTTAATGCAAGCCAATCTAACAGTAACTCTTCAATTGGCCAGTTGGGATAGGTGGAAGGGGGGAGGCTCGTCCCGCAAATTGCAGGTGCCTAATTAGAATAACCCCAACACTCGCTTAAGTCGTTTGACATTTGACCTCCCTTCTAGACACCAATTTCAGAGCACACGCCAGATTGATTTGTACTAGTCTCCTCCAGTACACTAAACCGACTGTTGGTGTCCCTAGCCCTCTAGGGCAAATGTCAATTAAGTTGCTACTCAGTTTTAGATTAGAGGCTTGGGATCGGAATGCACGGGTGGTTGTTTTGGGCCAAGGAAGGGGTCTCAATCCCTTAAGAGTAATTTAATGCAGATGAATGACATGTAAAACACAAACCCTAATCCAAAAATCTATAAATAGCAATAAATCTCAGATTTTTTTTTTCACATATCGAATTAAATCCTCAAAATTAACAAAATCTCAAGAATTTTCATGTTTTAATGAGTAATCAGCATGCAATTAATTCACAGATTGAATTAAATTAAAAAAATAAAAAAAAATACTTTAAATTATAAAATCAAGAGAAATAAATTTTTGATGTGTATGCAGGCAGAAAAATTCAATTAACAGATGATATACTGATAATAACGTGAATTAAAATTAAGCCCTAACTATGCTCTGATACCAAACTGATGCAGGACCGATTCGCATGCAAGTAATTTTTTTTTTTTTTAATGATTAATGATTGTAGTTGATTATTCTCCCAAAGTAATAGCCTAAGAGGGATTCAGAAAAATTCATAGTAAATCCGCACGCGAAAGAGTTCCTAAAAAAATAAAGAAGGACCGTCGAGGCTAAGAAGCCCCGGTAGGGCTTGCTCTCCTACAATAAAGTTACTAGTAGATTAGAGGGTGTACCTGGCAAGAGGAGAAGATCAAAGTATTGAAGGGGTTGCTTTGCCTGGCGGATGCACCCTAGATGACCAAGCCTTGAGCCTACGGATCTGCGGCCAAGTATCCGCTGTCCTGGATGATGATCACCTTGAATCCTGGATTCGTGGCTACTGAGGGATCTGCAAGATCACCATACAAGGGTTAAAGAATCATAGAAAAATTTAGAATAGAGGCAAAGAGACAAGGAAGGAGTAGAGAAAAGGAGAGGGCGACCAAGGTTTCTCCTGGAGACTTGGGATGTTGGCACGCGCAGGAGGAGGGAAACAAGAGCACCAGATAACCAATTAACAAAAATCACAATAACTCAAAACTTGGATTGATTGATTAATAATAAAAGATACATCATTCATACAAGAGGGTCTCTTTTATAGAGTAAGAGACTTGGGGCCTAAGAAAATACATATATGGAAAAAGGTGCCCTAGTCAAATTTGGCATGAAATCTGCAGCGTCCAGATGAAGAAGGTGATCTTCTAGATGCAATCAACGACAGCTAGATTTGGCATGAAATCTGTGGCATCCAGATGAGGCAGGTGATCTTCTAGATATGATTGAGATGCAATCAGCGGCAGCTTAATTTGGCATGAAATTTGCAACGTCTAGATGAAGAAGGTGATCTTGGAAAGCGATCAGATATGGCGGCAGCTTAATTTGGCATGAAATCATCGGCAGATGAGGAAAATGATCATCCAGATCAGGAAGGTTGCTTGCTCTGCTAGGTAGCATGTGGGCTGCTTGAAGTAGGTGTGGCACCAACTTGAATTTAGCAGCTGCGCTGACTGTGATGGCCTTGTCTTCTGCTCCAATACTGATGTCTCCTTTGTAAGCTGATGAACTTACTACAGGACTTACATTAAAATAAACTGAACTAGATAGGACTCAATTTAGAATAAAATGAACTGGACGAGACTCAAAATAAACTAAACTTTTTTCCCAACTCAAGACTTGAATCATAACTAATCAGATATCCATAGGGGTTAAGAATCCTCTGCTTGATCTGTTTTGGAAGCTAATCATACAATAAATGTCAAAATGCAATGTACAAACCTACTATATTTATATATCACTATTTCCTTATGTGTCCACGGCCCTACAATACCCAACTGGTGTATCACTATTAATATCCCCTAAGAGGAAGGGTCCTGGTACCAACATTATGCCATATATCATAAACAATCACAACACACCCTACAGATGTGTGTCCTCCACATATCTTCCCATGTGAAGGTGGATCCCGTAGCACTTGGCATTTCATACCATTTCACATTCACATCATATGAGAACCGCGGCGACACATATAGTATATCTCAATATCATCATCATATTTGCATGTAACACATCATTCATCATCATAAGCATAAGCTTCATATACAGTGATTTGTACATTCTTAGCATTTGTATAAAAATACAAATCAATAGTACCAATATATTTGCAAAGTCACAATAATCACATACTTCATCTTTGCATATTTAATATCACTACTTTACAAAGTAATAGCAGTTGTATATAACCATAGTCAAATACCAAATGCATACACATGGTACTATTTACTAATTTCAAAATAGCCAAGCCAAATATTAAAATTCCAGTTTTCTCATTTCATAATTTCATAAATTAATATAACTATAATTCCAAACTTTACATATTAATATTATAAATACATGATAATTGGCTTACTTACCTCAGTACGCTAATCCCAAATAGTAAACCAGCTATTTGGACATCTGGGTACCTACAGCATCATTTTATACAATTAGGTCTCTAAAATTTAAATATAAAGTGTCACTTAACTTCTACCCAAATTAATTCTGGGCTCAACTTTGGGCTTGAATATTTCTCAATATATATGCCCAAATGGGAAAATAAAAATACTTCAAAAAACTAGGATCAAAACTAATATGGGTCATATATTCTCTTTCCTAAACCCGGCCCAAAACATAGCCCAAAAATCAGCTCAAAGGTGGCTCACGAGTTGGCCCAACAGGCCCAAAATCCAACAGCCCAGCCGGCCCGTTGCACTCATCTTCCCTGCAGCTCCCCTGTTTCACCCAAAACAGGGAAAAAATCGTGCCGACGGCCAGGGCCGCCGCTGGCCCCACTCCGGGGTGGTTCGGCCGCCGCCGACCGGCCCGGAGCCAGCCGCCGCCGTGGCCAAACACCCCCCTCTCTCTCCCTCGTTCTCTCTTTCTCTCTTTTAATCCGCCGCGGCTTGTTACTGTGCCGGCGGCACGGCCGACCGGACCTCCACTGGACGCACGCCCGATGCTAGTGGAGGTCACCGACCGCCGCTCAGGCCCGGCGAGGCGGCAAGCACGCCGCCGGACCTGAACCAACAGCGGGAGCCGAACCGGCTCCCGCCCAGGAGGAGGGCCTCTGACCCCTCCTTCTCCTCTCTCTCCTTCGGTACCCACCGGATGCCGCTCTCAATGCCGGTGGGGCTACCGGCCAAGGCTCAGGCCCGGCGAGGCGACGAGCATGTCGCCGGGCCTGAACCAAGGTCGCACAGGGACTGCTCCCTGTCACTCTTTCGCTCAGCAATTCCCTCCTTCTCACTGAGATGAAGCTTGGATAGAATACCTGGAGAAGGCGTGCGCCAGGGTGAAGGAGAGAGTCACCCTCCATCTCTTTTTAATCTCCCACGCGACGCCTTGAATCAAGGGAAATCAAGGACCCAAACGCTACGCTGAGAATGTAAGCGTTAGCAGAAATAATTCTACTGACAAGACCCTGGTTCACATGAACCGGATATTACCCACTCTCCTCTTTACTCTTTCCTTTCAAACAAATAGTGTAATGCAGAAGATCGTTATGCTCAGTCACTCTTCTCTTTGAGCAATAAATAAAGCTCACTCTTTCAACACAACTACAACTGACATTTTGAAAAAATCCATGAATTGGCAAAGATCGTTGTTGAAAATGGAACAAAAAATCATCTAAAATCATTCCCATGGTAGCTCCAATGATAGGGTAGCCTTGCCGTACTCTGATTTTGATGATGTTAGAAACAATTTACTGTCACCAACATTACTCATTATTAGGTAACACATTCCTTTTCTTGATTTTTGGGTTAAGCTAACCTATGATACTGTTAATCAAGGTAAATTTTTGGTGCCTGGATGATATAGTGTTTGGTTCGGGAGTAAAGTGAGAGAACAATTGTAGATTCCAATCTAGAAAATTAGGAAAAAGATAAGGATGAAGAATGTCATATATCTCAAGAGCTAGATCCGTTTCTATAAACAAATCATTGCAATAATAATGAATGAAATTGGGCTAAAAGAGTCTATCGATTAGGTTTCAATGAAAACATCAAGACGAATGAATTAACTAAACATATATATATATATATATATATATATATATATATATATATATATATATATATATATATATATATATATATATATATATATATATAGAGCGAGAGCGAGGGTAGATTTGGCTACATAAGTCTAGATCTAGTCATCTTATTTCATCCTTGATCCACACAATTTATGAAACTCAAAAATGAAAAATATAAAAAGTGAGAATGGATTTAAAATCTGTGCGAATCTAAGAATGATTTGATCGCTCCATTTAAATCCACACCTCAAAGCCATCCCATCCATTTCACTTTCATATTCCATTCTAAGAATTCTAAGAAAGATAATTAGATTTAGATTTGACTATATTCGAATATAGCTAAATATGTATATATGCATGTATAGAGAAAGAGGAAGAGATGGGATAGAACTGGCTAGCCGCCGAGTCTAGAATTCGGTCACCTCTTCCATCTTTGAATCAGATCTTGAAGCCACCATACACTTAAACCTAAGTATCCGCTATTAGTAAAGAAACTACTAAAAAAGATAATCAGCACAAAAAATATACACCACCATGACCTTAATAAATTCTCAATGATATCCATATGTGAGGAAATTGTTCAGTAAAGAGGGCTTGCAAACCTTTTGACTCTATAGTATCAGAATAATTACATCAAGGAGATAATTTCAATTGCAGATGATAAAGAAGAAACTACGTGAAGAATTATGACCATCATCAACATTAATGGCCAGTATCCTTCAAATATATCATCCAGGGAATTAATGATGCTGCCATGTGAATGAGGAAGACAAGATGCTACACCAAGAAAAATAAAACTATATGATGATGCACACACAGACGAGCTTCATGCTTTCAACATTAGACCTTATTTTCTATAATAATGAATGAAATTGGGCTAAAAGAGTCATTCAAGTTCATTATCGATTAGGTCTCAATGGAAACATCAAGATGAATGAATTAACTAAGCATCATATATATATATATATATATATATATATATATAGAGCGAGGGTAGACTTGGCTACATAAGTCTAGATCTAGCCATCTTTTTTCATCCTTGGATCCACACAATTTATGAAACTCAAAAATGAACGATATAAAAAATAGAGTGGATTTAAAATCTGTCCGAATCTAAGAATGATTTGATCATGAACTTGGCTCCATTTAAATCCACACCTCGAAGCCATCCCATCTTTTTCGCTTTTATTCATAAGCTATGTGAATCTTAGAATAAGAAAGATAATCAGATTTAGATTTGACTATATTCGAATATAGCTTGATATGTATGTATGCATGTATAGAGAAAGAGGAAGAGATGGGATAGAATTGACTAGCCGAGTCTAGAATTCGGTCACCTCTTCCATTTTTGAATCAAATCTTAGAGCCACCATACACTTAAACCTAAGTATCCCCTATTAGTAAAGAAACTACTAAAAAAGATAATCAGCATAAAAAAAATATATACACCACCATGACCTTAATAAATTCTCAATGATATCCATATATGTGGAAATTGTTCAGTAAAGAGGGCATTTATATGACTTTATTGTTATTGCAAACCTTTTGACTCTATAGTATCAGAATAATTACATCAAGGAGATAATTTCAATTACAGATGATAAAGAAGAAACTACGTAAAGAATTATGACTATCATCAACATTAATGGCCAGTATCCTTCAAATATACCATCCAGGGAATTAATAATGCTCCCATATGAATGAGGAAGACAAGATGCTGCACCAAGAAAAATAAAACTATATGATGATGTACACAGACGAGCTTTATGCTTTCAGCATTAGACCTTATTTTCTACAATAATGAATAAAATTGGGCTAAAAGGTCATTCAAGTTCATTATGATTAGGTCTCAATGAAAACATCAAGATGAATGAATTAACTAAGCATCATATAATATATATATGTGTGTGTGTGTGTGTGTGTGTAGATAGAGAGAGAGTGTGTGTGTGTGTGCGAGGATAGACTTGGCTACATAAGTCTAGATCTAGTCATCTGTTTTCATCCTTGGATCCATGCAATTTATGAAACTCAAAAATGAAAGATATCAAAAATGGAGTGGATTTAAAATCTGTGCGAATCTAAGAATGATTTGATCATGAACTTGGCTCCATTTAAATCCATACCTCGAAGCCATCCCATCTTTTTTACTTTTATTCATGAGCTATGTGAATCTTAGAATGAAAAAAATAATCAAATTTAGATTTGACTATATTAGAATATAGCTAGATATGTATGTATGCATGTATAGAGAAAGAGGAAGAGATGGGATAGAGCTGGCTAGCCAAGTTTAGAATTCGGTCACCTTTTCTATCTTTGAATCAAATCTTGGAGCCACCATACACTTAAACCTAAGTATCCTCTATTAGTAAAGAAACTACTAAAAAAGATAATCAGCACAAAAAATATATACACCACCATGACCTTAATAAATTCTCAATGATATCGAAATTGTTCAGTAAAGAGGGCATTTATATGACTTTACTGTTATTGCAAACCTTTTGACTCTATAGTATCAGAATAATTACATCAAGGAGATAATTTCAATTGCAGATGATAAAGAAGAAACTGCGTAAAGAATTATGACCATCATCAACGTTAATGGCCAGTATCCTTCAAATATACCATCCAGGGAATTAATGATGCTGCCATGTGAATGAGGAAGACAAGATGCTGCACCAAGAAAAATAAAACTATATGATGATGCACACAGACGAGCTTCATGCTTTCAGCATTAGACCTTATTTTCTATAATAATGAATGAAATTGGGCTAAAAGAGTCATTCAAGTTCATTATCGATTAGGTCTCAATGGGAACATCAAGATGAATGAATTAACTAAGCATCATTATATATATATATATATATATATATATATATATATATATATATAGGATAAACTTGGCTACATAAGTCTAGATCTAGTCATCTTTTTCTATCCTTGGATCCATGCAATTTGTGAAACTCAAAAATGAAAGATATAAAAAATGGAGTGGATTTAAAATCTGTGCGAATCTAAGAATGATTTGTTCATGAACTTGCTCCATTTAAATCCATACCTCGAAGCCATCCCATCTTTTTTTACTTTTCTTAATCTGTTACGCATTAAGCCTAATCCATCCATGAGAGACCCATCATTTTTGCCACAAAGCTGTATCGGTCGGCAGCTTCATCAATCTATCATAAACAAACACACACACAAAAAGGAGGGACACCAGTTAGAAGATCATGACATGATCAACTACTGAAATGGGGTACAAATGCATACCATTTTCTGAGTAGGACGGCCAGCTCCATGCCCAGCCTTGCACTCAATGCGAGCAATTATTGGGTTCGTCTGCGGGCTGTTCTCTATGCTCGTACAGAGAACATATTGCATGGTCTGGGGATAACAAGTAAACCAGAAGCAGATTTATTACTAGTGAAAAGATACAAGATGATGAAAGCAACTTGAAGTCGACTGTTCAGTGAAACAACATCACTAAGCATTATAGGAAAAATAAATGACAGCGTAACTGCCCCCTAGTTAACAAGTAACTATACAATACCATGACTTGATAGAAGACAAGCATAAGATGGCACACAAACAAGTGTATGCTTGTTAATGAAAAGTGAGAGCTGCTAACGGATTCATTATGTGGAGATGTCTGAGAATCATTTCTAATTTTGACGTAAACCAGAAGACTTTCATGTCAATGGTCGACTTTCAAGTCAATAGTCTAATTTTTGTGTCAGTAGCATCATATGGCATGGTGAGGAAGACCTTGCTTGATACCAATCATGCAGAGAAAACATTTATTTGTTCATTGATGAAATTTCTTTGTTCTCTACCATTTATCACTTAAAGATATTATAATAGGAATCATACTTTCTATTACCTATATGGAACAACAATTGACCCAATTATGCAAGATTACAAATAAAATTTCAGTGAAGACACGATTTAACGTAGCCACACTGCAGATACATATAATTCTTGCTGCACCACCACTAAAATTTCAGAAATTTCTATCCGTGACCAGAATAGTTGTGTTAATAAGTTATATATCATTTGGATGCAGGGGAACATTGAAAACTTTCAATAGAATAAGGGTGTCCCAGTGCACATTTGCAGCAAGAAATATGTACCCAGGGTCAAGGTAAACTATAATTTGGAGGCTGAACATTGTGAATATATCCAAACTGAGATATTCATATTTTCATAAATTATAAATTATAGGAACTTACTGCCAGCAACTTCAATGAATGTAATGGTACAACACGATCATCATGATCAGCTGTCAATAACATAGTTGGTGGGTACTGGCAAGGTTGATTGGCACTTTTTTCCCATGGTCTTTCCACATTGTGAAGAGGTGAGTATCTGTGCAAAGATAACATGCATAAATTTGATATAATTTCCAATAAAATATGAGAAAGGGAAGGTAGAATGCTAATGAATCTACTCATGCACATAGTAAATATGCCTTCAAAGACTCCTTTTGTGCCAACGCTCATAGCATCCGTACATAGATATTCAGCTCAACTCTAGAAAAAAAAAAAGTGAAAATCTTCCCTTAAGATGATGAAGGGTACATAATCACCTCCACATAGATATACACTCATACATACACAAACAAAGGTTTTTGCATGTTAAGCAAGTCTGAGAAAAAAAAAAAGGAATGAAATTCATTGGTACTTCAGTGTAGGAATTGCTAATCTAGATCATACATAAAAGGATATGACAGGCAATATACCAGAACAGAGCAGTGTTTTTATATGACAATTCGTGCTAAAAAGGAGAAATGAACAATTGTTTCTTGTGAGGCCACAACGAACCATCAAGAACCTTTCTCAGGGAACCACATGAAAAAGATCCAATTGCTGTTATGGTGATGCAAGTCACTAAAATAAGATCAAATTATATCAGTCTATCTGTGTGATGCATAAGGTATGTTGTAAAACTGGCTGAATGCTGGATCAAAGTCAGCAGATGCCTAAGTGCCTGAAAATATGGATAACCAATGCACAATACCAAGAAGCAGTGCTAAGGACAGGACAGTGAAGGACTAAGAAAGAGTAAAGGTTTTCTCTCACTTTAAATATGCCAGACCTAAATTTAATATGGACTAAGTTTAGCTCCTTCCAGGACCAGGTAAAACTTGCATCTAAAAGTTTGAGGTCCTGGCCAGTCCTGAGCCGATTGTTGGTCAGGAAAAGGTCAACCTACCACCAATCCTATATGCTCTATCAGATCCAACAACAATATGCTTTTAAAAGTAGTCCTCTCAGGATAACCAAAGATTACCATCTCATGAGCTGGTTATTAATGGGATCGAATAATCCCTTAACATGCTAACAGGTCAAGAAACCAATAGATGCACTTCCATACTCAAAATCTCACATCACTGAAATGTTGAACAGCTAGACAAATTAATTTAGTTTTTGTTCATTGAAAATTCTTGGAAAATCAAATGCATAATACCAGAATCAAAATATTATTCACAAATATTTAAGAAAGTTTCAATGATCTAAGAGTCTAAGACAATGGCAAAAGATCTCAAAGTAGTTTGAATCAATGATTGGCTAATATTTTGCATGACACAAGGAAAAAAAGGGAGTTTTTGTTCACTTGCATAGATAGAGTCAAGGTTTCAAGTCCCATATGACAGGGTTATCTCGGTTTTTCTATGAAACGAATGCACCACCATCCCAACACTTTGGACAGGGAAAGTCCCAAGACATACCGATTAAGACACTGGGATGATGGTAGTAGATCGTTCCCATCCCAACATTTAGGACCAGTAAGTCCCAAGAAGCGCCGATTGGGACACTGCAACGATGGTAGATTGTTCCCATCCCAACACTTGAATGACAACCATCCTAATATACCACACGACTTCCTATCAGGATTTGAAACCATGGATAAAGGGAAAATGATGCAAACATTTATCCAGGATTTCACTTCGATGAACACAGGATTTTCTGTTCTTAGGCATACTATCAAGGTGACTTATATCCAATAAATTGTTTTGTTTATTGATATCGGTAGTGTGTTTCCCAACATAAGATACAGCATTCGTAGAGAATTTAGGTGTAGGCCTTTCTCTTTATTGTAATCTAATATTTGAAAAGGAACGAGACTTCACTAGAACAGGCTAAACATTTTCGGTCCAAGGCGTAATAGTCAAACAACTAGAGTTGAGTGACATCAAGCATAAAAATTACAAATGCTAATTGCATGGATGGAAAAGACAAAACGTAGCAAGAGCACTTGTCTTACCATATAATGAAGCACAAGAACATTTTATAGGATCAATAACAGGAGGAGATCCAAGGTAACATCAAGAGAAATTGTGAGAAAAGGCTTGAAAAACTTGCAATTACAACAGACTTAGCACTTAACTGTAAACAATGCAAATGATGATTCCTTAGCCTAGACCATAGCTGGGATACAGCACAGTGTTTTGGTTATTGCTGTGATTATTAGGGGTCCATCTTTTCTAGCATCCAAAATGTCCACAACTTCTCCACAACAAGAAGCACCTCATAACACTCATGGGTGCAATGTCATGAAGGCTAACAAATTTCATGCCCACTAAAATTACTAAATAACAAGATGAATAGAAAGAAACATAAAATTCATCACCATTCAATAAAAGAAATGAACAGATGTTCCATTGACATACTTGATAAGCCAGTGGAACTCCTCCTCCTTGTCCGAACATCCATAATCAGTTGTCCATGCATGACCTGAAAGATAAAAACATAGATATGCATCAGAAAGATCATACCAGGCAATAGTAACTAAATATACAAACTAGCAGCAACTTAGAAAGAAACCTAACCTATAGTGAACTTATGGAATCGGAGCATGTCCATGACACCAACATGTGCAAGAGCACATCCAAAAAGATCAGGTCTCTGCCATCACAATTTTCAAATCAAGATGTTTTCAAAGTAACTAAATTCAATGATGTAATGTTATGTAGAAAAACACTCTATGGCATATTCAAACAACTTGAACTAAAGGGAATATGAGAACAAAATCAGTACCTGTTAAACAAGGGGCTTTACCTGATTTATGCAAGCTGCAACAAGAAGTCCACCATTGCTTCCACCTTCAATACATAGCCGTTTAGAGTTGGTATAACCAGTAGAAATAAGAAATTCAGCACAAGAAATAAAGTCATCAAAACAATTATGTTTCTTTGAAAGGGATCCAGCTTTATGCCATTCTTCTCCATATTCTCCACCACCACGGATATTTGCGATGCAGAATACAAAACCTAAGTTCCTTGACAGAATAATCCGGCTCATACTGAATGAAGGCATGATGCTATGTTAAAGCCTCCATAACCATATAATAAAGCTGGATGTGATCCAATAAGCTCAATATTCTTCTTCGACACAATGAACATAGGTATCTTGGCTCCATCCTTGCTAGAAACAAAAACCTAAGAGACAAAATTAAGAAAGGAAAATGTCAAAAAAAGAGAAAAGGTCACTGTGCAAGCAATAAAATCTAGCCTCTTTTTGCAAGAACCATCATTAAAGAGGGGGAAAAAGAAACAAGAGTAAGTCAAATGTAGCTTTTCTTGAGCAACATTAGTAATTGAACTTCTAAAGGAATTTGTGGGACAGAAGGTAATCAGAACATCTTTAAACTACTCTAATCCAAAGACAAGCATTATTGAATTTTTGGACTTAGAACACACTAAGTAGGAAGCAAAGCTTTCGCATCTTTTAAACACTGAGTAACACAATGCAAGATTAGAAACTACAGAGATAAAGTTTTACCTGCTTAATGTCAAAAACTGTTCGATCAAATCCAGGAACAGAAATTTCTCGAAATATCTTCATTTCTGGAACTTCAGTTGCTAAGTCGCATTTGTAAATGATATGTGGAGTAAGGAAGCTAGTAAAGCTAATAAAAATCTCACTGTCTTCACGCCTACCAGAAATCCCAGAGACAGAACCAATGTCTATGGGTAAGTGATGCAATAATGTGCCTGTTTTCAAGTCCCTTATCTGCAAGACATGCTTAACATCACTTAGGTAACTCACCAAAAGCTGGTTTCCATTGATAGCTTTAGCTGTTTCAAGAACATCCTTTTGATCTTCTGGCAGAATGTCAGACCATGAATTTGGCTCCCTAAGATCTACTCGAACTAACTTATATCTTGGAGCTCCTTTATTTGTCAAAAAGGTAAATTCACTGTCATCATTTGCAACAGCTGCATAGCGTGCTTCAAAGTTGTCAACAAGCTTGATGAAGGGAAGCATTTCAGTACTCCCTTTAAAACCTTCAAGCCCATGAGGAAGCAAAGACAAATTACAGTAATGTAATTTGTTGACAGGGTCACAGCCTTCAAACATGTACAAAAGAACATACTGGAGATAACACCAAACGTATTAGTCAAAGAAAACTCATGTCTGATATGGACAACAAAATCCAATTTACTTCATGCTATAGCCACAATATGAAGCATTATTAAGCACCAAAATAGGAGTATCATGTCCTATCAGGGTCTAAAATAGTAGAAAGGCTTTGTTTGCATGCACATTACACTCATACAAACTGCACTAACAAGCTCAAGGAAAATTAATGTGATGTAAAGAAAAATGTGGGCTTGAGTTAGCTTTTCTTATATCAGTTTTATTTTGAGCAGGAGTTGTTGTCGGCACATGCCCTTAAAGCCATTGGATTGCATGAACCATTTGAGATATTTATAACTCTATGTACACACTCATATCACTGTCAAGTAACTCCAAAGTCACGCATGCATGTGTGCATGCGCACACGCACGTGCACACAACAAGAGAGGGGGGAGGATAATGTGGCTGGCCATGGTTTTTCATTAAACTGAAGCAGCAAGAATCCATCTATGAAGCTATTTGAGATGTGGATGCATGTCTGGCAGCTAATCCCCTGATATTAAAGGTTATTGACATCAGAGCTGGACCTCTATAAAGCATAGAGTAACCTTTGAGAGCTAACTGAGTTACTGACACTGATTACCAGTGAAGGTAGGTTGTCCAACAAGGAACCCACATACTTGTGTTCATCACATTCGAGACAAACATATGATGAAGCACTTTGTTCCTGAAATAAGGTCTGGCAAAAGTTGCACTGAGAGTCAAACAAGCTGAAGGTACAGAAAGGATGCTATCAAAATATAGATTATTCTTTTATGATGTTTGCAAACAGATGATTCTTTTATTTTTTAAAATTACTTATAGTTATGATGAAATGAATATATCACTACCATAGTTGTCTCATCTACTTAAGTTCAGTTTAGTATAGTATAAATTCAAATGAAGACCCTGGCTCTGGTTAGGTTGGGGCTTCAATCTTGTTGAATTGGAACAGCCCACATCAGATTTGAGTGGATCAAATGGATCTGAAAAAAATAGCTTAAACTGTCTAGGTCTAGTTCCTATACTGTAAAATGACCAAAATAAAGACCCAAATTGATCTAATCCAAAAAGTCAATAGGTCATTTTTCGCTAGTGACCTAACATGATCAAATCCAAACATTCTAGGCAATATTTCAACAATTAAAGGGAGCATAGCCATTCTTTAGAGATGCTCCATCATCGTCCATCCATATTCATTGATCTTACTTCCTTCTTGATAATTGCAGTCCTTTCATTTCTACTATGAACTTCATTTATCTCTACCCCTTCAAACTATGTACGAGCATATACACATCAAACAAGAGCACATTTCCAGGACATTCTTTATTTTACTCATAAAAAGTCAGTCTTTCAATCATCCTTACTTCTTACTAAGCAGTCCCTATTTTTTCCCTTTTTTCCACATGCACTTCATTTCTCCATTTGTTTCTAATTCTTATTGCCACATATTAGACTATACATATAGAAAAAAGTAAGTACAATTATGATATTCTTTATTAAAGAATGAAAGTCTCCATGTATAATAAGAAATACAAAAGTAGTAAATAACATATCCATCATACTATTTTCATCATAAGTAAAACCCCTTACCTAATTATGCACTCATGGATTTCTTATTTTATTTCTGCAACTAAGATTCTCCATATTTCTATAACTAAAAATAATAGCAAAAGATATTAACCAGCTTACATAAGGGTATTCTAGACTTTTCTGTTAGTCAATGAAAGAAACTGTGACAAGCATACCTTTTTTTTTTTTTTTTTTTGATATAAGAGGTTCATAGGCAATGGCAGCATGGCAGGGTATCCTCCCCCAAATCCCTTAACCATTGACAGCAGGATCTGAGCACAGTTCTCGCAGGAGACTTAAACTGCTATTTAGGAGTACCATGTAGGACACAAATTCCTTCTTGCAGATGACCAACTCCGCGCCACTATTTGCCATTCTCTATACTTAGACCCATTTTAGTACATACATCCTTTTATTTTTTGTTCATGTAATTAAAAAAGATATAATTATTTGTAATTTAAATGTCAACTTGGTCCTGAATAGAGCAAAGTGGAGGAAGCAGATTCATGTAGCCAACCCCATGTAGTTGGGAAAAGGCTTAGATGAGTTGACTTGAGTTCTTTCTTTCAAAAATAAAGAAACAAGATAACTGCAGTAGCTAAAAGTACTACTTATAATATAAACCTCTTTAATTAAGTGAGATTAGAGCCATTCATCCTCTCATATGCACATGCTTAAACTTAGTTTCTATGAGTGCATAAACAAAGATGGGCTAAACACAATTAGATGCTGAGTAATGAGCTTGATAATTCATAAGCCACAATTATGGATCAAGATAAGTGTCTCGTTAGCTTTTAAATTGGTTCATGCCACCTGCCCTATCACTCTACAAAGATATCATAAGTTAGCAGTTATCTTGGCATACATCAATGACCATGAAGATGCTATAAGGGAAGACCGTAGTCCAATTCATTTGCATTTATCAAGGTTCGCCGTGATGAGAGCCCATACAATTTTAGTATTGGACTAATAAGGTTCGTTATATGGTGAACTAGCGGCATACCAATTAGGTAAACTAGGATATCTCAGCCCATAAACCGCCCATATCAAGTCGAACTAAAGAGTTTGGTATAGTTTGAGGCCTGTAGGGTCGGTATGGGGTGGTTTGGGGCAATTCAAGATGCAACAAAGCTATTCAGTCTCTGTACCAAATTGAATTACTAAGCTTTACTAATTCCAGAATGGTTTGGTACATTCACCCTGAACCATCCAATTCGGTATAGTTTGGCCATCCTTGGCATTTATAAACAAGCATAGACAACATTAAATCACATTAAAGGCCAAAATATTTTGCAAATAAAGTAAATAAAAGTTTTATTTTGAGTCTACCAATTTACATGTTTCTCATTTGAACTTTACAAATGGCATAAAGATTTTAGAAAAACAATATCTAAGAAGAACAAGATAGGGAACTTATTATTGGAAGAATCTAACTCCATATCAATTTTGAAAAGTTTCAATCAGAAATTTTTATAAGTATTCAAATGTCTAATGAGTATCCAATTCAGATCATGTATCTGACATTGATTCCAGAAGCTAGACACAAGTATCTATGCAACATGGTCTATACAATCTCTCAAGCAGTCACATCACCAAACCCTTCTTATCCCCATTTTTAAAGCCCCCTTCTTATGCCTCCCCACTTTGTTCTCTAAAACATTATCTTGAAAACGAAGATGGAATATGTTCTCTTGTCCTTGGTATCACTATCTGGATCATTAGACACCATTATCAAATCGTTATTCTAGACCCCCATTAATTACTGATGTAGCCTGGCCTGAAAATTCATTAATTTTAAACATAGTAAACTATTCCCTTTTACACCTTAAATATCAAAATTAATTACTCAACTAAAATTCGAGAATCCCTCTTATCAAATCTCTTCACCATTCAAATAGGCCTTGCTATAAAAAGCCATAATTGCCTGTTTTGTCACCCTACAAATAATTGAATTCATGTTCATAGGATGTAACTGTAGTTTCACATTGGCTATCAACCTACCATAGCTGTCCTCTTTTATCTGAGCTTTGAGACCAGCTTTGTATAAAACTTTATAACTAGGCAGAATTTCACCCTAGAAATAATAGCTAATAGCATCACTAAAGCAGCCTGATCTCATGACTCATATTAGATGACCTTTGTTTATATATTAATTTCAAAAATATTAGATGACCAGAAGACGAATATTTGTGTGTGTATTAAATTCATACCAAGTTTAACCAGAGAAAACATTAATGAGGCAGCATCTTACCTTCCCATCATCAGTGACAGAGGCCCCAAATGAATATTTTGGGTGCTCAGGATCTTTCCAACACAATATATCCTCTGACTGATCCGTACCCAAGAAATGATAGTAAAGCTGGTGATTAAGATTGATATTTGTCTCTGTCCCAGCATCCAACTCACCATCTTCCCTATTGACAATCGCTAGCCAACACCATCAAAACAAACACTACAAAACACTTTCCCATTTGTACACATTGATGAACCAATACTATTAATTCTGCCAAATTCACTTACTTAGGTGCCGGATATCGGCTATAGAAGAACCCCTTTGCATCATTGGTCCAACTAAACGAAGAGCACTTGACCTGCACCCATCAAAAATTCACAGAATTAGCTCAAAATAAAAGAAAACAGCTCCAAAGAAAAGAAAAGGCATCGAGCTTTCTTCACTCACCCATGATATCGTGTCCGGTTCAGGTTTCTTATCATCAACTCGCATCACCTTGATGGTCATCCAATCGCTACCACTCGCACTAAGCCCGTAGGCCAGATTCTTGCCATCCTTGCTGACGTAATAAATACTAAGAGCCACCGTACCATCCTCACTGAGACTATTGGGATCCAACAAGACCTCTGCTTCCGAATCCAAATCATTCTACCACAAAGCCAGCAATCCAAAATCATCAGAAAAGCATAAAAACATCTCCAAAACATAAACTTAATCACACCTTTGCCACCCCACCCAAATCACTCTACCACAAAAATCCATAACCAAATCATCAAAAACACACAGAAACATCCTCAAAATCCGATTTTGATGCGGATTTCCCAATCCAAATCACTCCATGGCGAAAACCAGAAATCCCCAATCATCGAAGGAAGGCGAAGAAACGGGCTGAAAATCCAACTTTGAAAACGTTTCGCCACTACCTGAACGTAGAGGACGCTCTGGGCCTGAAGCCCGTGTTGTGGAAGTAGAAATATTTGTCCCCACGCTTGACCGGGATACCATACCGCGGGTGGTCGAACAACGTCGTAATCTTTTCGCGGAGCCGCTCGCGCTCGCCGCACTCGGCCAGCACGTAGTCGGTCAGCGCCACCTGCTTCTCCACAAACTGCTTCACCTCCTCTGCTTCCGGATCCTCCAACCTGCGCCCAAAACCCAACAAAGAAGGGACTTTTTTCAGAGAAGTAGGGAGTCGAAGAAGCGGATTGGCTTCGGACGGGATCTCACCATCGGTAGGGGTCGGGGACGCGGACGCCGAAGTAGTCGTCAACGACGGAGTCGTCGCGGCGGGCGAGGGGGTAGATGAGCGGCGGGAGGGCGTCGGCGAAGAGCGAGGCCATCGTGGGAATATCGGCGGCGCGGGCGGGGGCGACTGGGGAACAGAGTGTGCGAAGACCGGGGCTTTTGGCGGTCAAGAGGGGAGTTGGTTGGCGAGGAGGGACGACACGTTTTTTAAGTCAAAAAAGAGTACGGACGACGTCGCACACGTGTAGAACGGATGCGAGAGAGGGTGGGAGAGGGGAGGGAGGAAGGCAAAGATATGGTGTCAGATTTTTTTTTTCAAAAAATGTCTAAAAGATATTAATTCTTAGAATAATTTCGATAAAAGATGAAAGTGGTCATGTGGCATGCAATATAATTCTGCCCTCCTAAAATTTCACATAAAAGAGAAGGGTTCTTTGCGTCTCTACAACAAACAATTCCAAGCTAAAAAAATTTTAATTGCAGTCTAAAATCATCTTTTAAGATATGAAGTTAGGTGGCAAACTTTTTTTTTTATTTGAAACCATAGGAGATAATTTTTAAAATCACTTACAACTTATGATTTTAAAATAAAAACTCCTATCCTATGATTTTTTTTAAAAATCATTTATCCAAATAGTAACTTCACATGAAAATATATGAAATAAGTTACATGATATGTTACGTGGCATGCTGCATATTATTTAAGAAAATATTTTTTTTGAATATTATTTGAGAAATAACTTTTATATGGTACTATTAAAAAATCATGGCTGAGCTGTCTGCGGTTTGGCGGATATTTCTTACGCTACCAATGTTCTGGATGCCGTTGCCTTATCATCGAGGATGATTCTATCACTGTTATCGTTGGCTCCGTCAAGACCCAGCGTCTATTTGTCATCCAACTCTTTGATTATTGATATTCGATCCATCCTTCAAGGAGTTCAGTGTCTCATTCGACATATCTATAGGGAAGCTAATCATTCTGGATACTGGAGCGGGATGCAGGAAGATTCTTGTCCTTCTATTTTGATCCAACTTTTGTATTCTGATATTTTTGACTTGACTCATCTTAGATTGATGCGATCACTCATCTGTATATATAAAAAAAAAAAAGCTATGCCATCTAAGGACGTCACCGTTTTTGCATAAATATATTGTTGACATGGCCTTGACCTAGGGTTCAAGCTACGTTCCCAAATTATGAAGTACAAGAGGGAGGGAGAGAGAACATGCAATGTTGGGAGTTGGAAATCTCAGGATTAAAGGATAAAAAAAATCTTTGTACATTGCTTTTGGTATAAGAGCAATTATGCATTCACATAGGAATCATTTTTTTTATTCAATTTCAGATAAAAAGATTATGCATTTTTAGAATAAGATTAGGCATGATGGTTAACTAATTACCCTATTGTTTAAATCATGCCGACCCTTTACTATGGCTTTTGGGAATAAGAATATCCCCTCTTATCGGAAACAATCTAAAAGTATTTTTATTATTTCTACTGGTTAATCTATCTTATTGGTTAGAGCGACCCCCACGTGTACTAATAATCCTTCTCGCAATAGTCAACGTAAAAATCCAATGAATTACTTCATAGTTCCAATTCCCAACTAGAGACAACAAATCCAAAACATAAGGTAGTTCTGCAGTGATTAAGCATGATAGAGAAGCATCAATCTATTTAAAGCCATAGTTGCAAACCATGGGTGACAAGCAACAAGAAATCAATGTACCATCCCCCACAAACCAGATCAACTGATTTGAAGCAAGAAGAGGATGAAGAGGACTACTAGTGATTGTAACTTTGAAGAATTAAAGCAATTTTTGGGGTGTTATATATAGGGGACCATGGGGCACTATTCTTTCCCTGCTCTAATTGTTCCATCCATACTTAACCATCAAATGACCTGAATTCTCACGTTGTCAATTAGGTGTTGCACCAGTGCTCAAAGCTACAATATTTCATTCCAATTCTTGATTCTTCAATAAATAATTCTTTAGTCTTTTTCATTCCTTTCCTGAATCATGCTCAAACTAATTTAATTAATCATTAACAAGAAATGGTCATACTGGCCTGCACGATGATTTAATATTTTGTAAAGTTAGCAAGCAGTCCTTTCATTAATCGTACCTTTAGAAAGACTTTTTTGTTGAGTAAAATCATTAGATCCAATTCATCTTACAAAGTAAAATTTCATCAGCTCACTCCCTATAACATCATTAAAGTTGGAGAAATTTCTTGATCTACTTTTCTTTGGAGATAACACCTTTCTAAATGTGCCAATTAATCTACGGTGCTCGAAAAATAATTTTTTTATACATCAAGAATATATATTTTTAGAATAATTATAATTTAAATCTCATATTTTTTAAAAAATTGCAACTTAAATCCAACTTAATAAAATATGAAAGAAATTTTACAGTTTATAACATTCATCATTCTAAATTCTTCACCAGTGATGCTTTTACTATATGAATATGTGCATGTAGTAACATAAAATATTATTTTACTATTAAATAAAAATATATTTTTATATATGAATAAATCATTTAAAATATATCCAATTACTTATTAATAACCAATAAATTTTTCATAAAACTGCTTTTACTGCCAAACAATTATCACATCAAACTCCCCTGTTTTATATCTATGAATGATCAATTAAACATGGCAAGAGTGTTAAAATATCCTCATACATGGACTATCATTAATTGTTATAATTTTAATTTTATAAAACTAGCGATCCAATAATATAAATCGGATAAACCCACTGTTAATTAAAAAGTGATCCATTTGTTTTGAGTTTGAATGCACCTTTATTAATTAATATGATTGATAGTTTTGCATAGACCTGAAGCATGACTTAAAGTCCAATATTGATCCATGAGGGGAGAGCTCAAAAAGTGCTGCAACTTTTACAGAAATCATAGCTCAAATAATAAATTTTATTTTATTATTATTTGGTTGGTATTATAAAATCTCATGTATACATTCCTAATATTCCAATCTGTGGCATCAGAGCAGTCGCATGCGAATTTAGAACCCTATTGCTTATCATTTTATTATACAAATGTTTTATGAACGAGGATTTGTTATTTTCATAATCCTCTCGATTATGATGATGGGGTTTGTTTCTTCCTCCGTCTTTGTCCCGCTTTTTGGTCTTTGCTCTCTCTCGTTTTGATCTGTTCTCTCTGTTTTTGGGGAAATTTACAGATAATATTGCTTAGTATTGGGTGTGGTCCGTTGCCAAACCCAAATTCGTGCGTCCGGTTTCGTTTTCTCCGATCTTCGACGAACGAGTGGTTCTGTAATCCCCTGGATTTCTTAACTGCTCGTGAGAGTCATCACGAGATCAGATGATAGACTCTGAATATTTAAATTCCAAGTATATCTTAACTGATCATGAGAGTTATCACGAGATCAGATGATAGACTCTAGATATTTGAATTCCAAGTATATCTAATTACAGAGTCCCTTGATTTGGGGACTCTGCAATGCCTATAAAAGATAATGTGGAACCCTCCTTCCCATCATATGTGGACGCCCACTTCTCATCATCTTCTCGTGCGGACGTTTCTTCCCCAGCGCATGTCTCTGGTTCCCTTTCTCTGTGTGCCGACATTGGTTCAGGCCCGGCGGCGTGCCCGCCGCCTCGCCGGGCCTGAGCCCCGGCCGACAACCCCATCGGCACCGAGGGCGGCGTCCGGTGCGGTGCGGTGCCGGAGGACAGTGAGAGAGAGAAGAGAGCGGACTTAGGCCGACAACCCCACCGGCACCGGGGGCGGCGTCCGGTGGGGTGCCGGAGGACAGTGAGAGAGAGAGAGCGGAGAGGAGGGAGAGAGAGAGGTGACAGGAAAGAACTGTCGCCGGTTCGATCCTTGGTTCGGGCCCGGCGGTGTGCTCGCCGCTTCGCCGGGCCTGAACCTTGGTCGGAGACCTCCACCGGCGCCGGGCGTGCGTCAGGTGGAGGTCCGACCGGCCGTGGTGGCCGGCCGTTGCCGCTGGCGTGATGCTTGGCCATGGGAGACAGTGAGAAAGAAAGAGAAGAATAAAAGAGAAATTAGAGAGAGAGAGAGGAGGGGAGGTCGGCCGCGGCGACGGCCGGCTTTGGTCTGGCCAACGGCGGCTGGACCGACGCCAATATGGCTGGAATTGGCACCGGCACC
Source organism: Calamus simplicifolius (assembly GCA_900491605.1). Lineage (NCBI taxonomy): Eukaryota > Viridiplantae > Streptophyta > Magnoliopsida > Arecales > Arecaceae > Calamus > Calamus simplicifolius. The sequence goes on from UESW01003875.1 coordinate 1,163,720, forward strand.
GTGGAAGACACGCGAGCGATGAGAGAGAAAAGAAAGAATAAATTGATGAGAGAGAGAGGGTAGGGGAGGCTGGCCGTGGCGATGGCCGGCCACGGTCCAGCCAACGGCGGCCGGACCGCCTCCAATTTGGCCGCGGCGGCCCTGGCCGCCGGCACGGCTTCCGGCTCCTCTATTGAGAGGGTTATCACAATCTACCCCCTTACAAAGGCGACGTCCTTGTCGCCAGGGTCAATTGATCACAACCACCAGGCAGGCAGGATTCTAGAGATGGCCCCCATAGGTTCAAGAGGTGGCTCCCATCCCTATGGATGTAGCACTTTGCCCTGTGTGGCACTTAGCTCCTACACTTCCGACTGGTGCATGGCTCTGATACCATATTGTAACGACCCGGGCCCACGGGCCCGTTTCGTTACAAGAAAGCAAGACGGACAAGGTCCACACCAACTTGGGCCACCACAACCCAAAAGGAATCCAATTGGTCCCTTGTCCTTCTTGCTTAACCGGTTATAAACCACTCAACCAATTCCTAATTTCCCAATGTGAGACTATTGGGAGGGGCATCACAATCTACCCCTTACAGAGGCGACGTCCTCGTCGCCAGAGGCAATTGATCACAACCACCAGGCAGGTATGATTCTAGAGGTGGCCCCCACATGTTCAAGAGGTGGCTCCCATCCCCATGGATATAGCACTTTGCCCTGCGTGGCACTTAGCTCCTGCACTTCCGACTGGTGCATAGCTCTGATACCACTAAAGCTGTCATGCCCCAGTCCCAAAATTTGAACTAGGATGACAACCCGTCGCATGCTGGGCATGCAAGGCGTCTCGAAATTCATCACATAAATCAATATAAAGCAAAATTCACATCCATGATTTATTACAAACCATAATTATCAGTCTTGAGCTACCTGCCTTACACACAAGCAAATCTGAACTAAATCAATAGAATGAAACTAAGTCTATTTAATAGAAGCTCCTTCTATGCCAACTATCCTTCTTCATTCCTGAGGCTCTAAAAAATATTATGAGAATTCTATGAGCTCACACTCAATAAGTAAGCCTAATATAATTTTAAAATTTTATTTATCATGTTATCAGCATATTCATGTCATCGGATCAAATAATTTGAAACTTAATTCAATAATAATTATTAGAATATAAGCAATGTAAACAAATATTGTTTATACTGTTATTGTTTTCTTTATGTGTCTCACGGCCTTACAACACTCATCTTGTGTATCACTCTTAAATGTCCCCTAAGAGGAAGGGTTCTGGTACCAGTATTCTGTCATCTGTCATGTGATAATCTGTCATATCATAATATGTCATATGAGAACCGTGGCGACACATAAAGTTTTACTGTCATTATCATAATTACATGTTATATAGTAACAACATAATTTTTCAAGATTAACATAATTACATTTAACTGTAAGTTCATAGTTTACAAATTAAATAATTTATAAAATTATAATACTTGACTTACTTACCACAGTACGCGAATTCCAATTGATAACACAACTAATTGGACACCTGGGAACCTATCGTATCATTTTTTATTATTAAATTTCTAAAATCTGATTTATAAAATGATTCTTAAATTCTACCCAAACCACTTCATGGGCCTAACTTTGGGCTCGAATATCTCTCAATGTATATACCCAAATAAGGAAATAAAATTATCCCCAGAAACTAGAATCAATCCTAATTTGAGCCATATAACTATTTTGCCATTCTCGGCCTATTATAGGGCCCAACACCCTGCCCAAAAAGGCTCCAGAAACGGCCCAACAGGGCCCAAAGACTGGACGGCCCAAACGGCCCATTAATTCTATCACCCAGCTCTTTTGTTTCTTTTGAAACAGAGGAACCGAGAGCTGTGCCGGCGGCCAGGGCCGCCGTCGGCCAAATTAGAGGCGGCCCGGCCGCCGCCGTTGCCGGCTCTCCCCTCCTCTCTCTCTCATCAATTTCTCTCCCATTCTCTCTTTCTCTCTTTCGTCTCCCACGCGTCCTTCACGATGCCGGCGTCAATTCTGGCCAAATTGGCATCGGTCCGGCAACCGTTTGGTCGGACCAGAGCCAGCCGCCGCCGCGGCCAGCCTCCCCTCCTTCTCTCTCTCCCCAATTTCCTCTTTCTTCCTCTCTTTCTCTCTCACTGTCTACCGTGGCCAAGAAGCGTGCCGGCGGCACGGCCGGACCTCCACCGGACGCACGCTCGGCGCTGATGGAGGTCGCCGACCAAGGCTCAGGCCCGGTGAAGTGGCGAGCACGCCGCCAGGCCCGAACGAAGGATTGGACCGCCGGCAATCCTTCCCAGGCGGCTTCCTTCTTCCATCTCAGCTCTCTTCTCTCTATCTCTCCTCTGGCACCCCACCGGATGCCACCCCCAGTGCCGGTGGGGCTGTCGGCCAGGGCTCAGGCCCGGCGAGGCGGCGGGCACACCGCCGGGCCTGAACTAGCGTCGACATAGGGAAGGGACTGGGTTTCTTCAACCCGATTCCTCTCTGTCTCTCCTTAAATTTTTTTAAACTTTCTCTCTCTAACTTTCTCTCTCCCAGGCATGGATAGGGGACTTACCAGGAGCAGATGCGTGCCTGATGACGATGGAAAGTGGCATTCACGGATGCTGGGAAGGAGGTTTTGGTGATCTTTAAAGGCGATGCAGAGTCCTCAAATCAAGGGACTCTGTTAGTTAGATATATTTGGACTTCAAATATCTAGAGTTTATCTTCCTGATCTCGTGATAACTCTCACGAGCAGTTGAGAAATCCAGAGGATTACATTCTCCCCTCCTTATAAAAATTTCGGCCTCGAAATCGATAACTTTCATTAGAGAAAAATTAATATTCCAATTTTTATCCCAAGGACTAACAATCAACTAAAGCTAACAATTTTCAACCATTAACTATTTTAAGATATAAATAGTTGTGGATATTTTTCTTTTATTTCTTCCTCCAGTTCCCAAGTAGCCTCCCTCTCAGAATGATTACTCCATTGCACCTTGACATAGGGAATGGTACGCCATCTCAAAACCTGATCTTTACGGTCTATGATACGCACAGGATGCTCCTCATATGATAAATCTTTCCTCAACTGTATAGGCTCATACGCTATGACATGGCTGGGGTCAGAGATATACTTTCTCAACATAGATACATAAAAAACATTGTGTACCCCAGATAGAATCGACGGCAGTGCCAGGCTGTAAGCAACCTCTCCGACTCTGCTCAAGATCTCAAAAGGCCCAACATAACGTGGACTCAGCTTTCCTTTAATCCCAAATCTCATCACATCTTTGGTTGGTGATACCCTTAAGAACACATGGTCCCCAACCTGGAATTCCAATTCCTTTCTTCTGACATCAGCATAGCTTTTTTGCCTGCTTTGAGCTGTATGAAGACGCTCCCTGATCAAATACACCTTATCTACTGTTTGCTGAATCAGCTCAGGGCCTAGCAATTTCCTTTCCCCTACGTCATCCCAACATATAGGGATCTGCACCTCCTACCATACAGAGCTTCAAATGGAGCCATCTGGATACTGGCTTGGTAAGTGGTTATCCCAAGCTCCACCCAAGTCCATCACGCAGGCTCGCAACATGTCCTTCAGAATCTGTATGGTCCTCTCTGATTGTCCATCTGACTGGGGATGATAGGTAGTACTGAAGTTTAGTTTGGTTCCCATGGCCTTATGAAGACTCTTCCAAAACTGGGACGCATACCTGGTATCTCTATCTGATACAATAGATACCGGGACACCATGGAGTCTCACGATCTACTCAATATACAAATTAGCTAATCTTTCACTAGAGACCCCAACTCTGAAAGGTAGGAAATGAGCTGATTTTGTTAGTCTGTCCACAATGACCCAAACTGCATCATTGCTCTTAGGGTTTTGGGTAGACCAGTCACAAAGTCCATTGTAATCTTTTCCCATTTCCACTATGGAATCATCAGAGACTGAAGAGGTCCCGCAGGCCTTTGATGCTCGGCTTTCACTTGCTGACACACCAAGCACTTGGCCACATACTGAGCAATCTCCCTCTTCATGCCTTTCTACCAAAAATTTTCCTTTAAGTCTCTATACATCTTAGTGCCACCTGGATGCACAGTATAGGGAGAGTAGTGAGCCTCCTTCAAAATTTCAGCCTTTAGCTCCCCAATGTTTGGCGCACAAAGTCTTCCTTCAAATTTCAGGGATCCATCCTCCATTACATAAAATTCATTCTGAACTCCTAACTGCACCACTTCTTTAATCCTTTGTAGATCTGGATCTTCTATCTGGGAGGACTTGATTCTGTCAACTAAGGTCGACTGGAGTACAAGTGCTGCAACAAGCCCATCAGACTGCTATACTATCATCCAACCTCCCATTTCTCCAGATCTCTCAATACGTGAGGCTGGGAAGTAATCATAGCAGCTAACTCAGAAGAGGATTTTCTGCTCAAGGCATCAGCTACTACATTGGCCTTCCCAGGATGATACTGTAGATTCAGGTCATAATCCTTCAATAGTTCCAACCACCTCCTCTGCCTTAAATTTAGCTCCTTCTGTGTGAAGATGTATTTTAAACTCTTATGATCTGTATACACATCATACGAAACTCCATATAGATAATGCCGCTAAATCTTCAGAGCAAAAACCACAGCAGCCAATTCTAGATCATGAGTGGGATAATTCTGCTCATAAGGTTTCAGTTGTCTAGAGGCATAAGCTATCACTCTTTCATTCTGTATCAAAACACATCCCAATCCTTTCCAAGAAGCATCAGTATATACAGTAAAACCTTCAGATCCCATTGGAAGAACAAGAATAGGAGCTGACAGCAGGCGCTGCTTTAACTCCTGGAAACTTTCCTCACACTCCACTGTCCAGTCAAACTTCACTCACTTTTGGGTTAAGCGAGTTAGGGGTAGAGCAATGCGAGAGAAATTCTCCACAAATTTACGGTAATACCCGGCTAATCCCAAGAAGCTTCTGATTTCTGCCACATTGGAAGGTCGGCTCCAGCTAATGATAGCTTCAATCTTTTTCAGGTCCATAGAGACACCATCTTTAGAGATTATATGACCCAAGAAAGATACTTGATCCAACCAAAATTCACACTTCTGCAGCTTGGCATAAAGCTTCTTCTCTCGAAGAATTTGCAGCACGATCCTCATGTGGTCCTCATGCTCCTTATGGCTCTTGGAATATATCAGAATATCATCAATGAAAACCACCACAAACTGATCCAGATATGGCTTAAAAATTCTATTCATTAAGTCCATGAATGCTGTTGGGGCATTAGTTAACCCAAACGGCATCACCAAGAACTCATAGTGGCCATATCTGGTTCTAAATGCTGTCTTTGGCACATCCCCCTCTTTGACTTTGAGCTGATGGTACCCGGACCTGAGATCAATCTTTGAGAATATCCGGGCTCCTTGAAGTTGATCAAACAAGTCATCAATCCTTGGCAAAGGATACTTATTTCACACTGTTACCTTATTGATTCCCCGGTAATCAATGCAGAGCCGAAGACTGCCATCCTTCTTCTTAACAAATAGAACAGGAGTACCCCAAGGAGAAGCACTGGGTTTAATAAATCCTCGATCTAGGAGCTCTTGTAGTTGATCCTTCAGTTCTTTTAGCTCAGCCGGGGCCATACGGTAAGGGGCCTTTGATATAAGTCTAGTTCTATGAACTAGATCAATAGAGCTCTCGACTTCCCGATCAGGAGGTAAATTAGTCAAATCCTCAGGGAAGACATCAGGGAATTCTCGAGCTATGGAAATATCCTCCAACTTGGTCTCTGCTTGCTGAAGGTCCTTGACTACAGCAAGAAATCCTTGACCACCACTCATCAAATACTTTCCAGCCTGCATCGCTGATATGAACACTGAGGCTAGGTGTTTCTGACCACCAATAAAACTGAATTCAGGCTGACTTGGAGTTTTAAAGTTGATAATCTTCCTGAAGCAGTCTACTGAAGCATGATAGAGGGCCAACCAATCCATTCCCAGGATAACATCGAAAAACTTCAGTGGGAGGACAATGAGATCAGCATTCAACCTCCTATTCTCCAAGATAATTGGGCAAGATTTGCATACTGTGTCAACTTTCATAACCTCTCCATTTGGAAGTGCAATATGCAACTCTTGCTCCAGAGGAATAGGTGTCAATAATGCATTCTTGTCAAGATAGATGTCAGATATGAAAGAATGCGTGGCACCCGGGTCAATTAAAGTTTGAGCGTAAGCAGTACCTACTTTAATCATTCCTGGACATAAGTGTAATTTGTTTTAACATTAAGGATTGCACCTACTGTTAATTAACTGTCAATGCGTTGCACTAGATAAGAATGTAATACTAGATATAACATTAAAGGGTATATCTGTCACCACAGAATTAGATGTGGTAGCGTCCTACTGAGTGAGGTTGAAGACCCATCCCTGGGTCCTCGGTGGCTGCTGCTGCTGTGCTGGCTCATTCCTTGACTTGAAGAAGGCTAATGATCCTTCTGAAAGGGACAGGTAGCAATCTTGTGATTAGTTTTCCCACAGATAAAGCAGGCACCAGTCACTCTGCGGCAAGGCTTTCCAGGGTGGGAGTTACCACAATGAATGCAACGAGTCTCCTTATTCTGTGGTTCAGCTGGAGTCTGCTGTGCACCCTTCTTCTTGGCCTGAGCAGAGGATTGGCTAGAAGTAGGCCCTTTTCTCTTCTTCCGCAACTCCCAATCCTTTTGAACAGCTTTCATATCCCTCTCAATCACTAAGGCCTTATTCACTACAGCACTGTAAGTGAGGAGCTCAAATGCATTGACTGCTTGCCTCAGTCTGGGTCGCAATCCCTCAGTGAATCTGGTGACCTTGGCCATTTCATTGGTCACAATATTTGGAGCAAAACGGGCCAACCTGGTGAATTCAGCTTCATACTGGGCCACAGAAAGATCCTTTTGCTCCAATTTGATAAACTCTTATTCCATCTGTCTCTGTACACTCCTGGGGAAGTATTTGTCGAAGAATATCTCTCTAAACTCTCCCCAAGAAATAATCTGTCCATTCTGACGCTTCTCCTCAACTAACCACCAATCATAGGCTTCTCCCTGAAGAAGGTAGGTGGCAAATCTGATCCGCTCTATATCCTGACTACCATGGGCCATAAAAGCCTTCTCCATGTCTCGCACCCACCGCTCAGCATCAACAGGGTTGGTGGATCTAGAGAAAGGGGTAGGGGCAAATTTCTTGAAGTCTGCAAAGCTGCGGCCCACCCCTATCCAGGATTGAGATGGAGTAGATTGGGTCTGTGGAGCAGTAGAGTCGGGCTGAGTCTGTGGAACAGGAGGGGCAGGCTGTGTCTACGGAGCAGTGTGAGTAGGCTGAGCGGACAAGGCCTGCAGAATCTTGTGCTGCAAGTCCCGCATCGACTGCACCATACCCGAGAGAACCTGAAGCATCTCGGTCTGAAGTTGCTGCTGATCAGTCCTGACTAAATTGGCAGGGGCAGCAGCTCCGGTGGCTTCCAGACCTCCCGGTTGGCCAGCATTACCAACCTAAGAACTCTCATCATTTTGTCGACTTCTAGTGCGACGTGTCATTCTTATCTCTTGATAAATTAGTTGTAATTAATATCATTGTAAACATTAATTGTTAGGCTTTCAAAGCATAATATCTGAGATTCCTTTAAATTTATAATTGTCTCTATGTCACTCTAGTGTTTTACCTAAAGTGTCATCATGTATATGTCCCTAATATTATAACAAATTCATAATTTTCCAATGTGGGACTATTAGGAGGGTTATCACAGTTATCTCGGGTTCGGGTTGCAGTCAACCCTAATCCGGAACAATTGCAAATCGGACCGAGATAAACCTGAGTCTTTCGGGTTCAGGTTGGGCAAACATGAGTTTAAACACTGCTGTAAATCGGGTTTGGCATGTCAGGTTCGGTTTGAACCTGACCCAAGTCGCACCCCTATGCTTCGATGCAAGGTGGAGCCAGGTTGCCTCATAAACTAGTGGAAAAATAAGGAAAAAGGTGGCAGTAGCGGCCACCAATCTAATTTCATTGCACTTTGGGGGAGAGATTTGGACTTGGACCACTGGCCAGGAACTTTGGGTAGAGTCTTGCTTGACTATGTTGTTAGTCTGGGTTATAACCCAACATGACATGTGGACGAGTATGGTCCACTAATTTTGGCCATAATTTCTTGCTTCAAATTTCATGCTTATGATGATGGGGAATATCTATTTCATCTTTTTAGAGCCTAAGGCTTGGTTTGGGCCTCCTTTTGAACTCAAGCCATTTACCATTTTGAGCTGGGAAAAGTCTTTGTACACAACTATGGTGCAAAATGGCCTACACCGAACGCGGTGATTCACTCGTATGCAAACCTACACCGAAGAGCTCGCTCATGGATTCCACACTGCAGATGCATAGATTCATACATAGGCGAATTACTATGCCCGATGTAGGCCATCCTGCATCGAAATAATATACAAAGACTTTTTCTTTGAGCCAAGGTTTTCTCTCTCTCTTAGATCATTGCGTCCTTTTGGGCCAAGGAATGCATGGGTCAATATTTGATTTGGAACCTATCTTGGGTTATGGGCTGATAGTGGGTGAAGGCTAATATGGATTAAAGTCTTGTTTGAGATTGTTTTCGTCGTAGCCTAACAATTGTTATTGTCTTTATATGCATATTGTATGCTTTAGTTATGCATTATTGATGTTTTATTTATGAGAATTTAAGCCATATTCTAAAATTTTATTTGGTTGTAATTTTTTTATATTCTACATGTGTTTTACTTGCTTAAAGTTTATGATATAATTTAAGCTTAACTATATGTTTAATCCTCAAATTTAAAAGGATATGTCACTTTAATTCCTAAACTTTAAAAGTTACAAAATTGATCCTCAACTTTGTTTTCTATTTCTTTTTTATCCTTGTCATTAAAATAGAATAATACTATTAGGAACTTCCTTACGTGGAAATCTACGTGTCCTTCACCTCATCGCCATATCAACGAAAAAAAATGAGAGAGAGAGAGAAAGAGAAAGAGAAAGAGGGAGAGGGAAAGGAAAGGTGGGGTGTGAAAAGGACTGCTGAGAAAGAGACTCCTCTCCCTCGACTCGGCGCGAAAGCTGCACCCCCCCCCCCCCCCCCCCCCCCCCGTGGGGCGGCATGGAAAGGGGGCCACAGAAGCTGCCCCCACCTATTGTGCGTCACGGAAGGGGGGTCGGGCCCATACCATACGAAATCCATCCACCAAGCCCCCTACAACCTCTTTATCCTCGAGATCTCCACTCCCATCGTCTTCCTGAGCCTCCTCAACACTCCCTTCGTGGCCTCCTCCAACCTAAACACCCTCCTTGAGAAGGTCAATTGCAAGATCTTCGCCTCCCTCGTCATCTCCTCCAATGTCCTCAAGATCTTTTAGTTCGCCATGGACAAAGGCCTCACCCTCTTCGCCCCAATGACGAGGCCTTTAAAGCACCCACATCCCCGACCTTAGCTCCCTCCCCAACGTCAAGCTCGTCAACCCCCTCCAGTACCACACCCTTGCTGGTGATGTGCCTAAGGCCATCAAGATATTTGCTGTCATTTATAATTTTATCTTTATTTAATAAACCATTTTATTTATCATGTTATTATTTATGCTCTTCTAATGTGATAAAAAAAGGTTTTCTTGAATAGTTTATTCTTCTTTATATCATTAAAGTATGTGACTTTAATAGTGAAACTATGAGGTGATAAGAATACTATTCTAAATTGTCCCTAATCATTCATTATATAGAACGATAATTAAGTAAGATTAGTATGTTGGTTGATTGATGATCACGTTTTACTGGTCATGGATATGAGATATCAAGTCAACACATAGATATATGTAAGAGTACATTATATTGGATCGATCCACCATGAGAATATCATATGGATTCTGTTATGAATACTTCTCTTCATGATGTTATTATTTTAGTCCTTTGACCTGATGACACCATGGATTCCTACATAGTGAATTTCATGTTTTGACACGGCTCTTCATCATCTTTAACCATATGATCATAAGACTGTGATTGGATATGGAATAAACTACGTTGAGGGATATGAGTGTTCGTGAAGGAATTTGTCCCTCTCATTAATTTGAGAGAGATATTTTGGGCCCTCTTGAAGAGTGACTAAGAAAAGTACATGGCAATGCCCAAATGAATTGATAAGAAGTTATCGGTAACATTTGGTTTATTCAGTCAAACTCTAGAATTAAGAAAAACTTGTGATTAAACAATTTATGAGAGATGTGATCTATGCCTCATACTTGATCACTAAATATCGTGTGACAAAGGGACTAAATGATTGACATTTACTAGGTAAAGTCAGATCGACGATCTTCACTCAATTTGGGTAGACATAATGTCTTGCTAGAGACCAATTATATCTTGTAGGCCTGAAAGGGTTTTAGTCCTACTGCCAACATTGAGTGAACCTACAGGGTCGCACACAACGAATAACGCGTATGGGTTATGGGTTTAATTTGTATAAACCCAACGGAAATAAATAATAATCTTCACTATTGTGTTCTTTTGGATTCCGAAAGATTCATTCAACGCTTGAATGATTTCTTCTGGCTGAGCATTCTCGAACCGGCGATCGAATTCATCGTTCATTGCTGCTAACATGATACAATGCACGCTAGTTCTATCATTGAGCCACTTCTGATAAGTGTCTCTCTCAGAACTTTGGGTGTTTGCATCAGGTATCTTTAGTGCAGGATTATTCAGAATATATAGAATCCTCTCATGCTCAAGGACGATCTTAAGTTTTCTGAACCAGCTATTGAAATTGGAACCATTCAATTTGTCACTATCCAATAGGGACCTTAATGATAAATTAGTGGCCATGTTCTGCATAAGGGAAAACTAAAGTTTATTAGTATATAAATTGATTCAGTCTAAAGACTTGGACTTTACTCTAAAGATTCTCCCACTATTTTGTTCAAATTGGCAGCCTCTACACCCTAATTCGAAGAATTATTCTTAATTCTTTAGCGGGCACTAAGATCTACATAAACTATATACAGGCCCAAGTGAAACTTGGCTAACCCATATGCATCTAAGAGTAGGTTCAAAACCAATTGTTTCCCCAAACAATTCTTAGTGTTCAGTTTTGCCCCATGTACCTCTTCAGCAGGCATGAAGTGCCTCCACTGAAGGTTCTGGTTAGGTCGAACCATTAAATGATATAATCAGTGTAACCTATCAATAGACAACCAAGCCCGAGTAAAGCTCGGCTCACCTGACTGTTTATTTAATAGTTACGCTGACTTATCATATAATGAATGATAATTTCGATGGTTGACAAGCACCAGGCATGGAGTGCCTCCAATGATTATAAAAACATCGGACTCATTATCACCCACCTTAATGGGAGGCTATGATTTAGTTATCATATAACTATTTCATTTTAAGGACCTAATAATTTTAGAGGATTTTAATAATATGAAGATAAATTGACTAATCAAGTTCTCCCACTGAATCTATGAAATCGGTAGAATGAAACAAGATTAAGTTAGGTTAAGTGGCACCTAAATCAGTCATACTGATATCCTTATAGGCATGGGTCAACCCGAATCAGGTAAATGATCTGAATCATAAATGGTTCACCACAATGACCAGGTGAGAGATCGATGGGAGAGATATGCCATTAACTCGTTAAAGACGCATCAATACGAGTAGCTCCCAATTAAAATCATTCGATCATTGATCCTAGAGCAACTTGCCATCCCACCTTGACATCATATGGTTAACCAATTCTGATTTGACCATCTAATAGATTCATGCTCAACCACGGAGCCTAATCTACTTCCATTTGGTTTAATCAAAGAGAAGGACTTGATCAACTACAACTATTGTTTGATTTAGAGCATTCTTAACCTAATCTAATTAGATTTGAACCAATACTCTTTTAGTCCAGTTGATTTAAACCTTAGAGTCTAACCCTTTATGGACCCGATTTAGCTAACCCAAATGATTAAATATATTTCATGTTAACATGTCATATATTTCAATCAAGCATAATATTACTACTCATAATTCCTATATTTAGATCATATCTAAAAAAAATTATGAACTAATATTTGACATTCAAATAAAACTCTCATAAATATTTGTATGTTTTATAACATAGACATCATGCCATCATATATCATATCTATGTTTTTATACTAAACATGCAAATATTATGGTTTTATACAACATCAATATGTATTAAATATAAAATATCTTTTGAGAGTGTGTGTAATCTATGTTTTGATGCCAAAGCACAATTTAAATTTTCTTTAAACAAAGTATCAATGATAAAACAATCGCACGACAATATGTCACATAATACCTCATTGAATGGGTAATTCGGATTTTCAATCCACCTGACCATATGGCCTTGTGATAAGTTTTAGCCATAATTACATAATTAATAAGAATATTAATTTACATGCAATAAATTAGATCATTAACGAAACCATGGCTCTGATACCATTTGTAAAGAGAAATAGTCTCCGAGGCATATATTTTTAAAAATTGATAACTATTATCATTACGGAAATTAAAAGATTACATATTAATCTATCTAATATGCATCAAGATCATATCTTTGCCTATATATTCAGGGTCGTTTGATCTAAAATATGCATATAAAAACATCAAGATCATATCTTGATCTTCAAGATGACTAGTCACACTATTGTCCTGCCTTAAGATCTAGGGATCAAATCACTTACCTTAAGAACAGTAGGTAAATCCTTATTGCTCTGCAGCCGTTCAATCGTCCGGCCTCTAGTATCGTCCACGCGAAGCCCCGAATGATCAGATTTTCGGGAGTGCTAGCTCGCGGAAAAATAGCTTTGCTGATCTTGAATCCTCTCACTTGAATCTTCCTCCAAGATCCACCAGGCTTCTGCTAACACCAGAATCACCAGGATTTTCTATTCTAACATTTTAGAATTACAATCCACGATAATTTAGAATTACAATCCACGACAAATCGTGTATTGTTGTTCTATTTTTTGTTTTGTGTTCTCTGGTGAGGGAATGCCCTCTATTTATAGTCTAGATTTAGCCTTGACATTTAATTCTGACATTTAAGAATCCATCGTTTGGCAAAAGCGAAGAGACGCCGAAGGCGCGGCGCTTGGTTTAATTCCGACGTTCGGAGAAAACCAAGGAGTCGCGGGATAAATCCGACGTTCGGTAAATAAATGTCATGCATTAAATTCTATCTCATGAGATGAGATTTTAGCCATCTCATCATATGAGATCCATATTCGAGAGGTTTGGGTTCTGATCTGAATTTATTTGACTTAACCCACATAGATCATGGTCCAAGCCCAAATCAAATTTGGCTAGTCCTGAATCTATTTAAATTCAAATCAAGTCTAATTTCAAATCAATATTTGAAATTGACTTGTCCTTCTAATAGACTTAAACCAAATTGAATCTTATTCAATTGTACTTAACCCAATTGAGATAATTCAATCAATCAAATTGATTAATTAAATCATATACGATTCTCAATCGTTGATCAGCAAATAGATCATCCTAGGAAACTTCTATGCGTGTGACTCTCTAGGTTCGAACCTAAGCCGGTAGCATAGAAACAACTTTCTATACTAATCGATGTGCCCATCTAGCAATGGAACCCGACGTCCGGATAGGTCGAAGAGTTGCCGAGCAAACTCCAAGAACCCTAAGAAACAGTTACCGTATAATTCATCCTCTTGACCACAAATGCTAAGGATGGCTTAAGAGCCTGTCAACTCTAAATAGCAAATCCATAAAGTGATTTCAACTTTAGTGATCATGTGACTTTCACATGAAGTGCCTTGGCCAAGGTCTTGCTAAATTGAAACACAAGCATTTCTCCTTTTAATGGGATAGGTCAAATTCCATCTTGATCCATAACTGACTACCACAAGTACTTGACTGCACCCAGTAACCTTTCGTAGCTGGATTAGAAATCCAGGTGGTCCGGCACCTAAGTACAATGAGTTGCTTGTAAGCCACTGGTTGTGATCTTCAGGTCTGAAGGATACTTATACCTATATCTTCTCGGATTAACTCTTGACAGCAGAGTATCCGAAAATGAGTCACGTTCGGTGAAATGTACTCCTACACTTTCACCTGTATGTCATACCAGTGTCTCTACACTCCTTGGTTAAGAGGATAACCAACAAATATGATATACAACGTCCTATAATTGATAGTACTATGGCCCTGTCATAGTATATCATTTGGTCGCGAACTCTTTTAAGGACCTTCTAAGATAAATCCTCCTTTATCGTGAGGAAGATCCTAAGGGCTTCATTACTTTCAGGAGTATTAAGAAGATGTTCTTGTAATGAATAAACTGCCAAATAACTTTTATTAATATATCAATTTATATACAATTTACATCAGCACAATCATCAAATGATTGACTTTAGGATACAATTCCCAACAAACTCCCACTTAGCCTAAAGCCACTCATTACAGTATCTAATACCCATCTTCAACTTATAGCTGTCAAACTCCTTGATGCTGAGTGCTTTAGTAAATGGGTCACTTAGGTTTTCCTTTCCATCAATCTTCTGAAGATTTATGTCACATCGGTCTACTATCTCTCGAATAAGATGAAACCGGCGTAGTATGTGCTTGGTGCGCTGATGTGCTTGTGGTTTCTTTGCTTGAGCTATGGCACCAGTGCTGTCACTGTATAATAGGACTGGTTCATCTATAGAAGGTATCACTCCAAGCTCGGAGATAAACTTTCGCAACCACACAGCTTCTTTCGTAGCATCTGATACAGCGATGTACTCTGCCTCGCACACCAAATCTGTCACTGTATGTTGCTTGAAACTTTTCCAGCAAATAGCTCCACCATTTAAGATAAACATGAAAGCCAATACACTTTTGCTATCATCATGATCTGATTGAAAACTGGAATCAGTATATCCAGCAAGTTTCAAATCAGACTCTCCATAGACTAACCACTAGTCCTTAGTATTTCTCAAATACTTAAGGATTGTCTTAACAACTTGCCAGTGTTTTTCTCCTGGATCAGATTGGTATCTACTCACTACTCCTAGTGAGTATGCCACATCTGGTCTTGTACATGTCATGGTGTACATAATCGATCCTACTGCCGAAGCATATGGAATTTGACTCATACGTTCTCTTTCATTAGGAGTTGTCGGACAATCCTTCTTAGAAAGATGAATTTTATGGCCTATCGGAAGATAGCCTTTCTTGGAATTCTCCATGCTAAACCTCTTTAGCACTGTGTCAATGTACGTAGATTGGGATAAACCTAGCATCCTCTTATATCTATCTCTATAGATCTTCATCCCTAGGATGTATGATGCTTCTCCCAGATCTTTCATGGAGAATTGTGATGATAACCATGTCTTTATTCCTTGTAATGCAGGGATATCATTCCCGATTAAGAGAATATCATCCACATATAATACAAGAAATACAATAACAGAATCGTTAGCCCATTTATAAATGCAAGGTTCTTCTTTATTTTTAATAAAGCCATAAGATTTGATCACTTTATCAAATCGTATGTTCCAACTCCTTGATGCTTGCTTAAGTCCATAAATAGACTTCTGTAGCCTGCACACTTCAGACTCGTCTTCAGATATAAAACCTTCAGGCTGTATCATATACACCTGTTCTTCTAAATCACCATTTAGAAAAGCAGTTTTAACATCCATCTGCCAAATCTCATAATCGAAGTGTGCTGCTATAGCTAGCATAATCCGAATGGATTTTAGCATTGCCACAGGAGAAAACGTTTCGTCATAGTCAATATCATAACGTTGACGATACTCCTTGGCAACCAGACGTGCTTTATAGGTCTCTACCTTTCCGTCTGCACCTCTTTTCCTCTTGAAAACTCATTTACACCCTATGGGTTTTATCCCTTCGGGTGGGTCAACTAATGTCCATACATTATTGTCCTTCATGGAATCAATTTCGGATTTCATGGCATCAAGCCATTTATTAGAGTCAGTCCTTTGCATAGCATCCATATAGGTGATCGGATCCTCGTTGTTCTCATCGAGTTCAATAGGATCATCGTTCTGGACCAAGAAACCCAAGTATCTGTCCGGTTGATGTGGTACTATACCAGATCACCTTAATGATGCATCTAAAATAGGTTTTGAGTTTGATCTAATCAACTCAGATTCTAGGGGTTCACTGGTTTGTGTTGTTCCTTCTACTTGATGAACTTCCTCAAGTTCAACATTAGAGCTATTTGTTCCTTCACTAAGGAACTCCTTTTCAAGAAAAACTGCTCTATTACTAATGAACAACTTTTGTTCTTCAATATTGTAGAAGTAATATCCTTTTGTTTCTTTCGGATAGCCGATGAAAAAATATTTGTCAGATTTAGGTTCAAGTTTGTTTGATTTTGCATGTTTCACATAAGTCGGACACCCCCAGACTCTTAGATAGGTAATAACCGGTTTATGTCCATTCCACATCTCATGTGAAGTTTTAGAAATAGACTTACTTGGAACCTTATTAAGAATATGACAAGCTGATTCTAATGCGTATCCCCAAAATGATATTGGCAAGCTTGCAAAACCCATCATGGACCGAACCATATCTAATAGAGTTCGATTCCTTCTTTCCGACACACCGTTATGTTGCGGTGTTCCAGGAGGAGTCCATTGGGAGAGAATCCCATTCTCCTTTAAATATATCACAAATTCATTGGAAAGGTATTCACCTCCTCGATCTGATCGAAGGGTTTTAATACATTTTCCTGTTTGTTTTTCTACTTCTTTATGATATAGTTTGAACATTTCAAACGATTCAGATTTATGTCGCATAAGATAGACATAACCGAACCTAGAAAGGTCGTCTGTAAAAGTAATGAAGTAGTAGTATCCACCTTTGGCACAAGTGCTCATTGGTCCACATACATCAGTATGTACTAGACCCAATAGCTTTTTGGCTCTTTCACCTTTTCCAGTAAAAGATGACTTGGTCATTTTACCAAAAAGACATGATTCACAGGTAGTTAATGATTCACAATCATCAACTCGAAGGATGCCCTCCTGAGTTAACCT